>QJPP01005428.1:16564-171435 GCA_003996215.1 Jaltomata sinuosa | reverse complement strand
ATCGTAAAACTGGTGTTTTAAAAAATAATTTTACTTTCTTTTACCCAGGAACATTCACAAGTTAAATCAAACCATTTCCAAATCATTTCCATTAAAAACAGGCCCCCGGGGCCATGCAAGGTTAGAAAATAGTGCCAGTAGGCCCGAAGCCAAAACCATAGTAAAACATGGATAAAAACCTCTTTATATGCATGGAAATGGTATGATCACACACAATTGCTGCCCCGCAGCTCACAATCAACCTATCGACCCTGCACAGGCCCACAGCTACTCAGCAAGCATAACCAGCCTAGAAGGATATTTCTATGCCCGGGACTCGCGGACATTCCCAAAATCCCACCTTCTATGTTCCAGAGTCAACAAGGCCTCACAGGACCGCAAGGGTAAATAAAATACATCGGCAAACACTACAAGCAACGGAGGAACAAAAGTAGGCGGACATGAATAAAGCGGTCGAGGTCTGTGGTACCAACCTAATAAACCAACCCAAGGATTCCCATTAATACAATTTTATCCTATATATGCGGAGTCTAGGGAAAATAAACCGTAACCTACCTGTCGTCCGATGACAAGCTCGAACCTCTCCGAAAAGAAGCTCCAAAATGAAATCAATCTTGAACTCGAGCTTGAATAACTTGACGTAGATAATAGATTTCCTTTTCGAAATTAAACATAACATCAAATTATAATTTATTTCCCACAATTTCCCTCACTCGTGGGTGTAAGTATATGCAAAGTTTTATCCTTGCCTACAGTTGATTAGAACCAAAGTCATCTTGTGAATTGATAAAGTAATGTTGACATATGAACACACATGCAGCCACTAATCCTAATATGAAAAGCTCACCACATCATTAACAAGTTGTTTTCAACTCCCTCCACTTCCACGTGGGTGTGGGGTTGACACACCCAAGGATATTTTTGTTCCGTTATATACATACTCGGGTATTGTATAGGTTTGTGGTAAAATAAATATAACTTTTTAAATATACCATAATTCATAGAAAATTATTTCAAACAAAACCTACTATATTATAATAATAAATTTTAACATAACTAAATTTACTATCTCCGTTAAAATATTACAATGTATAAAAACCTTATAAAATAAATACATATACAATTATATCGTAACAAAATATTTTTCATAAACCTTTAAAATATTTTTAAAAAGGCAATAATAATGTAACTTTTTACCAAATTCAACTTTCAAATAAAATATTTTCAAATACACGCGATGTTAATAAATTCTCAAACTTAGGCTCGCAATTCACCAACGCACGATTTTGATACTCAAGAACTCTCTTGGAATCCTCCCTTATGTTTTCTCACTGTTTCAGAACTGAAATGGCGTTTTAAAACGTGAAGTTGAGGCTTAAATCGAGTTTGACCCGACCCGGTTCGCGACCCGGTTCACAACCCGGTTCCTGCCAGACAGTCCGCGGTAAACAAGTCATAACTTTTTACTCCGAGATCAGTTGGACATGAGGTTTTGTGCGTTGGAAACTAGACTCGTAGACCTTTGATTTGGTATTTCGGGGGACTTCTAACTCTTTATATATTGAGAGAAAAGCTCTGAGACATTTTACCCAAAGTTCAGAAAATTTATTAAAGAAACGTACGATCAAACAAATGGACCCAGCGCTGAAATACCATACCCGACAAGCCTTAAATGACTTGGGGCCGCTACAAACAAGATCTAACAGTTCAAGGAAAACGTATACGTGGAAATAACCGGAAGGGTCATTACAGTGACGACCTATTTAATGGCGCGCGTTGGTTCAAAGGGGCAAACGTGGGCTTTTTGGATTTCAAACGAGGCCCAGAATGGGAAATAGGGATTTTTTGGTTTTTTCGTGTGTTATAGTCAATGGATTTTGTGTGAGATGTGTGTCAGGCGGTATTTTGGCCAAAAAATTTTGTGGGCATCCGTGACGACCTATTTAATGGCGCGCGTTGGTTTGGAGGGTCAAACGTGGGCTTTTTAAATTTCAAACGTGGCCCGGAATGGGAAATAAGGATTTTTTGGTTTTTTCGTGTGTTATAGTCCATGGATTTTGTGTGAGAAGTGCGTGCGGCGGTATTTTGGCCAAAAATTTTTGTGGGTGTCCGTGACGACCTATTTAATGGCGGGCTTTGGTTCGGAGGGGTAAACGTGGGCTTTTTAAATTTCAAACGAGGCCCGGAACGGGAAATAGGGATTTTTCAGTTTTTTCGTGTGTTATAGTCCATGGATTTTGTGTGAGATGTTCGTCCGGCGGTATTTTGGCCAAAATTTTTCGTGGGCGTCCGTGACGACCTATTTAATGGTGCGCGTTGATTCAAAAGGGCAATCGTGGGATTTTTGGATTTCAAACGTTGACCGGAATGGGAAATAGGGATTTTTCGATTTTTTCATGTGTTATAGTCCATGGATTTTGTGTGAGATGTGCGTCCGGCGGTATTTTGGCCAAAATTTTTCGTGGGCATCCGTGACGACCTATTTAATGGCGCACGTTGGTTCGGAGTGGAAAACGTGGGCTTTTTGGATTTTAAACGTGGCCCGGAATGGAAAATAGGGATTTTTTTATTTTTATGTGTGTTATTGTCCATGTATTTTGTGTGATATGTGCGTCCGGCGGTATTTTTGGCTGAAGTTTTTCGTGGGCGTCCGTGATGACCTATTTAATGGTGCGCGTTGGTTCGGAGGGGCAAACGTGGGCCTTTTGGATTTCAAACGTGGATTGGACCGGGAAATAGGGATTTTTCGGTTTTTCGTGTGTTATAGTCCATGGATTTTGTGTGAGATATGCGTCCGGCGATATTTTGGCCGAAATTTTTCGTGGGCGTCCGTGATGACCTATTTAATGGCGTGCGTTGGTTCAAAGGGGCAAACGTGGGCCTTTTGGATTTCAAACGTGGATTGGACCGGGAAATAGGGATTTTTCGGTTTTTCGTGTGTTATAGTCCATGGATTTTGTGTGAGATGTGCGTCCGTCGGTATTTTGGCAGAAATTTTTTGTGGGCGTCCGTGACGATCTATTTAATAGCGCGCATTGGTTTGGAGGAGCAAACGTGGGCCTTTTGGATTTCAAACGTGGCCTGGAACGGGAAATATGGATTTTTTGGTTTTTTCGTGTGTTATAGTCCATGGATTTTGTGTGAGATGTGCGTGCGGCGGTATTTTGGCCAAAATTTTTCGTGGGCATCCGTGACGACCTATTTAATGGCGCGCGTTGGTTCGGAGGGGTAAACGTGGGATTTCTGGATTTCAAACGAGGCCCAGAATGGGAAATAGGGATTTTTTGGTTTTTTCGTGTGTTATATATCATGGATTTTGTGTGAGATGTGCGTGCGGCGTTATTTTGGCTGAAATTTTTTGCGGGCGTCCGTGACGACCTTTTTAATGGCGCGCATTTGTTCAAAGGGTCAATCGTGGGATTTTTGGATTTCAAACGTTGCCCGGAACGGGAAATAGGGATTTTTTGATTTTTTCGTGTGTTATAGTCCGTGGATTTTGTGTGCGATGTGCGTCCGGCGGTATTTTGGCCGAAATTTTTCGTGGGCGTCCGTGGCGACCTATTTAATGGCGCACGTTGGTTCGGAGTGGAAAACGTGGGCTTTTTGGATTTTAAACGTGGACCGGAACGAGAAATAGGGATTTTTTGATTTTTTTATGTGTTATTGTCCATGGATTTTGTGTGATATGTGCGTCCGGCGGTATTTTTGGCCGAAGTTTTTTATGGGCGTCCGTGATGACCTATATAATGGCGCGCGTTGGTTCGGAGGGGCAAACGTGGTCTTTTTGGATTTCAAACGAGGCCCGAAACGGGAAATAGGGATTTTTTGGTTTTTTCGTGTGTTATAGTCCATGGATTTTGTGTGAGATGTGCGACCGGCGGTATTTTGGCCGAAATTTTTCATGGGCGTACGTGACGACCTATTTAATGGTGTGCATTGGTTCAAAGGGCAAACGTGGGCCTTTTGGATTTCAAACGTGGACTGGACCGGGAAATAGGGATTTTTCGGTTTTTCGTGAGTTATAGTCCATGGATTTTGTGTGAGATGTGCGTCCGTCGGTATTTTTGCAGAATTTTTTTGTGGGCGTCCGTGACGACCTATTTAATAGCGCGCATTGGTTCGGAGGAGCAAACGTGGGCCTTTTGGATTTCAAACGTGGCCTGGAATGGGAAATATGGATTTTTTGGTTTTTTCGTGTGTTATAGTCCATGGATTTTGTGTGACATGTGCGTGCGGTGGTATTTTGGCCGAAATTTTTCGTGGGCGTCCGTGATGACCTATTTAATGGCGTGCGTTGGTTCGGAGGGGTAAACGTGGGATTTTTGGATTTCAAACTTTCACGACCCAATTTCTCGATCATGATGGCACCTACAACCCCCGGTAGGTGAACCAATCCCCGTAGCCCAGAACAGTTAGTAATGGGCTACTATCTAACAAATAAGAGAACAAGCCGAATAAAATAGATAACAGGGATATAAATATACATATGCGGAAACTAAACCAAACCCCAAGACCTGGTATCATAGTACAGAGCCAAAACTACATACATGGAGTGCAAACGATCCAAAAGAATATATACAGATGTCTCTGAATGGTAATAGAGTACATAAAGCAAAAGATAAACTAAAGCTAAGCTCCGATCGCCAAGAGCTCATCCCTCCAGATTCTGAAGTAGTCCCCGAACAGTCATCCAAGCACGAATCACAACGATCTAACGGCGATGGCCCACGCTAGGATCTGCACCCAAAGATGCAGGGGGTAGGGGTGAGCACCAAATGCGAAGCATAAGGTACCCAGTAGGAATCATAGGCCGACTGGGCACATATAAGATAAAAGCGTTGTAATAGACGGAATAGAAGCAAGTAGTCACGGAAATCAATGAAAGGTACACAGGAACTAGCCTAGAGGGAAAACAACAGAACCACATGTGAGGCTAGTAAGCAGAATATACACACCATAGGCACAGGTGAAAGTAAGAAACAACGCACCTGAGGTACTTGCAACAACAGTGTATACAAAATAAGTTTATGAAATGGACGGTATACCGGTAACCTCAAGTGTAAGAAGAAGAAAGAAAGAGTAATAATAGGCATGCTCAGAGACATGAATCAAACTCAACTAATCATACCAATCTCATGCTTATCCATAATAGAGAACAATTCTGTAAGTAAAAAGCAAAAGTCTACCTACAATCCCCCGGCCGCCCATACAACCGAGGAACACAAACAAGTGAAAACAAACCCTCCGGCATCCCATACTACCGGAGCGTACAATCAGCAAACAGCAAACAAGGGTGGAGCCTCAAACAATGAATGATATGATGCATGAAGATCTCAAGTCAATGGTATCTCTGTATGTACCTCCTCCGGCGCCGATCCGGCCCAGCAGGTAGGTTCCATGGAAGGACTCTGCCCGTATACCTCTACTCCATCGTATACCCCTCCTCCGACACACGCAGCCCGTAGCCCCTGGCCCGGATGGCAAGGTCCATGGAGGTCCCAGACCCCATACTAAATCTCAGTATCAGAACATGTATCAAGATAGAGACCCAGTCTCAATATCAAGATAGAGACCCAGTCTCGAATATGCATGCCCAGACCCTGTCCAGGACTAAAAATAGTAGGAAAATATCTCAAAAACCCCTCCAAGGGTGCCCGGGCGTAGCCGGGTCTAAACAGTAAAAAGTCATCTCAGGTGCTCGGTCCGATCGAGGCTAAAAATCATCTCAAGTAACAAGAAAACTCAACTAGCACCCGGCCCTGCCGAGTCTAGCGATAATCATAAAACTGATGATTTTAAACATAATTTTTACTTTCTTGCCCAAAAATCTCCACAAGTGAAATCAACCATTTCCAAATCATTTCCATCAAAAATGGGCCCCCCGGGCCATGCAAGGTTTAGAAACCAGTGTCAGTAGGCCCGAAGCCAAAACCACAGTAAAACGTGGATAAAACCTCTTTATATGCATGGAAATGGTATGATCACACACAATAGATGCCCCGCAGCTCACAAACAACCTATCGACCCTGCACAGGCCCACAGCTACTCAGCAAGCATAACCAGCCTAAAAGGATAATTCTATGCCCGGGACTCGCGGACATTCCCAAAATCCCACCTTCTATGTTCCAGAGTCAACAAGGCCTCACAGGACCACAAAGGTAAATAAAATATACCGGCAAATACTACAAATAACGGAGGAACAAAAGTAGGCGGATATGAATAAAGCGGTCAAGGTCTGTGGTACCAACCTAATAAACCAACCCAAGGATGCCCATTAATACAATTTTATTTTATATATACGGAGTCTAGGGAAAATAAACCGTAACCTACCTGTCGTCCGATGACAAGCTGCTGGAACAACGATGTCCAAGCTCGAACCACTCCGAGAAAATCCAAAACTAAATCGGAATCGGATTCGGGTTTGGGACGGAATAACCTGACGTAGATAATTGATTTCCCTTTCAGAAATTAAATAATTAACACAAAGTTTCCTCTCACAATACTCCTTACATAACAAATGTGATGTACAGTAGTATGCAAATTATGCACAATACTTAATTTCATATGTAAGGCACATATAAGTTAGGCAGTAATTTATTCCAATATACTCAGCATGCTGCCACCTTTCACTGCCACCTTTCACTTGCTATGTGTTGCACTAGCCCTCCACTTCCACGTGGAAGTGGAGGTGGCAACCAATCCGATCCGTTAAGTATATACTCGGGTATTGCATAAATTCGTGGTATAATAAATATAATATTTTAAATATACCATAATTCATAGAAAATCATTTCCAATAAATAATAATAATTTTCAACATAATTAAATTTACTATCTCCGTTAAAATATTATGGAGTATAAAAACTTTATAAAATAAATACGTATACACTTATATCGTATCAAATATATTTTTTTATAAACCTTTAAAATATTTCGAAAAGGCAATAATAATATAATTTTTACCAAATTCAACTTTTAAATAACGTATTTTCAAATACACGCACGAGGCTAATAAAATTCTTAAGTTTAGGCTCGTAATTCGCCAATGCACGATTTCGATACTCAAGAATCCTCTCGGGATCCTCCCTTATATTTTATCACTGTTTCAGAACTGAAATGGTATTTTCAAACGTGACGTCGAGGCTTAAATCGCGTTTAACCCGACCCGGTTCGCGACCCGGTTCGCAACCCGTTTTCTGCCAAACAGTCCGCGGTAAAACAGTCATAACTCTTTACTCCAAGATCGGTTGGATGTGAGGTTTTATGCGTTGGAAACTAGACTCGTAGACCTTCGATTTGGTATTTTGGGGGACTTCTAACTCTTTATATATTGGGAGAAAATCCCCGAGACATTTGACCCAAAGTTCAGAAAATTTGTTAACGAACTTACGGTAACTTTTGTCGATTTGCTTGACTTCAAAACTTAAATGTGGAAATGACCGGAAGGGTCGTTACATCATCCACTACTAAAAAGGGCTTTCGTCCTCGAAAGTCAAGGTCAAGGGGGTACCTGAAGGCTAAAATAGCTGCGGATACTGATCCCGCATATCTCTCTCGGTCTCCCAGGTAGCCTCCTCGACTGGATGGTGCCCCCACTGAACCTTAACAACCGGGATCTCTCGAGACCTCAATCTCCTGACATCTCTAGCCAAAATAGCTGTCGGCTCCTCAACAAAGGCTAAACCCTCATCCAACTGAATTGAATCCCACTGCAACACATGAGACTCATCTGGGACATACCGACGCAACATCGAAACATGAAATACCGGATGTATAGCTGAAAACATCAGAGGTAAGGCTAACTGATAGGCAACGCTACCAACCTTCTGAAGAATCTCAAACGGCCCAATGTACCTGGGGCTAAGCTTGCCCCGCCTACCAAATCTCATCACGCCCTTCATGTGCGATACCCGGAGAAACACCAAGTCACCGACACTAAACTCTAAGGCACGAAGCCGACGATCAGCATAACTCTTCTGCCTGCTCTGAGCTGCCCGAAGTCTGTCCTGAATCACTCGAACTCGGTCTAAGGAATCTCGAAGAAAATCTGTGCTCTGTGGCCCAGCACTAAAACCATCAAACCAACCTACCGGTGATCTGCAACGCCTGCCATACAAAGCCTCAAAAGGTGCCATGCCGATACTCGAATGGAAGTTGTTATTATAAGCAAACTCTGCCAAGGGAACAAACTGATCCCAAGAACCTCCAAAGTCAAGAACACAGGCCCGAAGCATGTCCTCCAGGACTTGAATGGTCCTCTCGGACTGGCCATCTGTCTGAGGGTGAAAAGCGGTACTAAGATGAACCTCTGTACCCAAATCTCGCTTAATAGCCCTCCAGAACTGAGATGTGAACTGAGTGCCGCGGTCTGAAATGATAGAAGCTGGGACCCCGTGCAACCGAACAATCTCACGAAGGTAGATCTGAGCTAACCTCTCTGCACCATAAGAAGTCTGAACCGGCAAGAAATGTGCTGACTTAGTCAGCCTATCAACAATCACCCATATGGAATCAAACCCATGAGAAGTACGAGGCAAACCAACAACGAAGTCCATAGTAATCCCTTCCCACTTCCACTCAGGGATGGGAAGTCGCTGCATCAAACCACCAGGTCTCATGTGCTCGAACTTAACCTGCTGACAGTTCAAGCACCGAGATACAAACTCTGCTATATCCCGCTTCATACCACCCCACCAGTAAAGCTGCCTCAAGTCTCTATACATCTTCGCTGTGCCTGGGTGAATGGAGTATCTAGTACAATGTGCCTCACGAAGTATCAACTGAATCAAATCACTAACCCTCGGAACACAAAGGCGACTATCATACCTCAGAACCCCATCTGAATCTAGAGTAGCCCGACTGGTCTCACTCTGAACAACCCGATCACGAAGGTCACACAACTGCTGATCCTCAAACTGACGGCTCTGAATCTGATCAACCAAAGTAGAACGAACCTCAATACTAGCAAGAACTCTGCTAGGATCCGATAAGTCAAGCATAACCAAACGGTTAGCCAAGGACTGGATGTCCAAGGCCAACGGCCGCTCTGAAACTGAAATAGAAGCTAGGCTACCCATACTCACTGTCTTCCGACTCAAGGCATCCGCTACCACGTTTGCCTTGCCCGGATGATACAGAATAGTGAAGTCATAGTCCTTCAGTAACTCAACCCATCTCCTCTGTCTCGAGTTCAACTCCCGCTGACTCGTGATATACTGAAGACTATGGTGATCGGTGAAGATATCACAGTGAACTCCATATAGGTAATGCCTCCAGATCTTAAGCGCGAAAACTACCGCCGCCAACTCTAAGTCATGAGTGGGGTAGTTGCGCTCGTGAACCTTCAGCTGTCTCGACGCATATGCTATTACTCGACCCTGTTGCATCAACACACAACCAAGACCAACCCCAGAAACATCACAATACACGGAGAAGCTCTGACCCTCAACCGGCAAAGTCAAAACTGGAGCTGAAGTCAATAAGGCCTTAAGCCTCTGGAAGCTATCCTCACACTAATCCGACCACTGAAATGGGATATCCTTCCTAGTCAGCATAGTCAAGGGTGCTGCTATGGAAGAAAATCCCTCAACGAACCGTCTGTAGTAACCTGCTAACCCAATAAAGCTGTGAACCTCGGTAACAGTAGTAGGTCTAGGCCACTCACAAACCGCTGAAATCTTTCCCGGATCAACCCTAATCCCATCCTTAGACACCACGTGCCCTAGGAATGCAACTGACTCAAGCCAAAACTCACACTTTGAGAACTTGGCATAAAGCCGATGATCTCTCAAAGTCATGGAGCTATAACCTCAAGTGCTGCGTCATGCTCATCTCTACTACGCGAGTTATACAAGATGTCGTCTATAAAAACTATCACAAATTGAGTCCAAATACGGGCAAGAACACTGTGCTCAAGTCATAAAGGCTGCGGGGGCATTAGTCAACCCAAAAGACATCACCAGGACCTCATAATGGCCATAACGTGTCCTGAATGCTGTCTTAGGGATGTCCTCCGCCCTAATCCTCAACTGATGGTAGCCAGACCTCAGATCAATCTTCGAAAACACGACTGAACCCTGAAGCTGGTCGAACAAATCATCAATCCTCGGCAACGGATACCTATTCTTCACTGTCACCCTATTCAGCTGCCGGTAATCAATACACATGCGCATCGACCCATCCTTCTTCTTCACGAAGAGAACAGGAGCACCCCATGGTGACACACTAGGTCTAATAAACCCCTTAGCTAATAGATCCTGGAGCTGCTCCTTAAGCTCCCTCAACTCAGCAGGAGCCATACGATAAGGAGGAATAGAAATGGGCCTAGTGCCCGGCTCCAACTCAACCGCAAAATCAATATCTCTCTCAGGTGGAAGGCCTGGCAGGTCGGTAGGAACACATCGAGGAAGTCTCTAACCACAGGAACAGACCCAGGAGAAGTGGGGTCCGCAACTAACATCTTCGGACATATGCTAGATACAGCTAAACACCCACGGGAGATTCAACTTCCTAGCTCGAAGACAAGAGATTGATCCCAGATGGTGCCATGGCTACAGCCCTGCCACACACGGGGTACCACCGGCAAGCTATGGTCTTGGTCTTGGCATAACAATCCAAACCACACGTGAGGGGATAAACCAGTCCATTGCCAGTTCACATCAAAATCTCAAGCATATCAAGAATCATCAAGTCTCTCCAAGTCTCTGAATCACCAATAGATAACATACAGGATCTCATAATCCGATCCACTACTAAAGAATCTTCTACTGGGGTCGAAACAAAAACAGGAACAGATAATGGCTCACTAGCCAACCCCAAACAAGGCACAAAGTAGGCAGATACATATGAACAAGTGGATCCAGGATCAAATAAAGCCATAGCAGACTGATGGCACACAAAAATCATACCTGTAATCACAGCATCTGAGGCCTCTGCATCTGGTCTCCTAGGGACCGCATAAAACTGACGACGACCTCCACCTGCCCGACTGCCATCCCTACCACCTGCTCTGCCACGTGGCGCACCACCTCTACTCTGACGACCACCCCCTCTAGCCGGGGGCTGAACTACCCGTAAAGGCTCGGCCAACTGGACTGTACCCTGCTGAGGGCAATCTCTAGCAAAGTGACCTATCGCACCACAAGTAAAACAAGCCCCTGACGGCCTACTCAGTCGAGATGAACCCGCAAATCCCGAATGACCACCACGACCTGATGCCCCAGAAACTGTACCCCTCGAAGACTGGTCGCTATAGCCCTGATGGCTGCCCTGACCCTGCTCAAACTGGGTACTACCGAAAGTCTGAAGAGAAGCCTGAACCGGTCGGCTGGACTGACCCTGGTACTGCTGTGGCTGAAAACTTCGGCTCCACTGGCCAGGACCTCTACCACCATATCTGGAACCACTATAGACACCTTGATGCCGAGGCCTCTTATCTCTGGACCCCTGATCATGTCGCTGTAAGTCCTCCACAGTGCGGGCATAGTCTACAATAGCCTGGAATGACCGACCACTGGCAATCAATATCTCAGCTGGCTGCCTGATTTCTGGCCTCAAACCCCATACAAATCTGCGAATCCTATCAGTCTCAGTAGGAATGATCATAGCTCCGAACGGTGCTAGCTAATGAAAACGGGTCTCATACTCCGAGATAGTCGTAGATCCCTGCACAAGGTGAGTAAACTGCTCCCTGCGACGCTCTCGATCACTCTGGGGTAGGAACTTGGCCATAAAGGCCTCGTAAAACTCAGACCAGGTCAAAGGAGGTGACGACGGTGGTCTACAAGCAACCTGAGCCCTCCACCATAACTTCGCTGGGCCCTCCAACTAGTAGGTAGTATAACCAACCCCGTGAGTCTCCAGCAAACCCAGATGATGCAACATCTCCTCGCAGGTAGTAATAAAGTCATGTGGATCCTGTCCAGAAGTACCCGCAAACCTCGGAGGTGCTAACCTCAAAAACCTACCCAACGCCTTCTGCTCTGACTCTGTCATAGCTGGGCGAGGAGCAAGAGGCTGTGAAACAGATGGAACCGGAATAACCTCCGCACGGGGAGCCATAGTAGCAGGCTGCGCTCCTGAGCTCTGTGCACCCAGGGCTGCCCCCTGAGCTGATGTCTGTGCTACCTCGGAAGGCCGCTCTCCAATCACACCCAAAAGCTGTAATAGTAATCCCCGAATATCTGGAGACTGAGCTGTGGCTGGAGCTGGCACAGAAGTGGGCACTGGAGCAGGTACTGGAGCTGGCGCTGGAGCTGGCGCTGGAGCTGGCGCTGGAGCTGGTGGTACCTGGGCTGACCCCTGAACCACATGCTGCTCGGGCTCTATCTCCACCCTAGCAGCTGTAGCAGGTGCCACTGATCTAGGGCGTCCTCGACCCCTAGCTGGAGTGGGAGGCTCATCCTCGCGTGTTGCCGATGATCTCGTACGAACCATCTGCGGAAGAATGAAGTAGAATAAATGAGATCTCCAGAAACTTCAAGGGTAGTACGCACGACACAGAAGCAATGAAAGAGTCGAATTTCCTAAACTGCCACTGTAGCCTCCCAAAGATTGAGTACGGACGTCTCCGCCCCGATCCGTAGGACTCTACTAGACATTGGCTCCTATACTGATGACATCGGTGAACCTAAAGCTCTGATACCAAGTTGTCACGACCCAATTTCTCGGTCATGATGGCACCTACAACCCCCGGTAGGTGAACCACTCCCCGTAGCCCAGAACAGTTAGTAATGGGCTACTATCTAGGAAATAAGGGAACAAGACAAATAAAATAGATAACAGGGATATAAATATATACATATGCGAAAACTAAACCAAACCCCAAGACCTGGTATCATAGTATAGAGCCAAACTACATACATGGAGTGCAAATAATCCAAAACTATATATACAGATATCTCTGAATGGTAATAGAGTACATGAAGCAAAAGATAAACTAAAGCTAAGCTCCGATCGCCAAGAGCTCACCCTCAGTCTGAAGTAGTCCCCAACAGATCTCCAAGCACGAATCACAATGATCTAACGGCGATGGCCCACGCTAGGATCTGCACCCAAAGATGCAGGGGGTAGGGGTGAGCACCAAATGCGAAGCATAAGGTACCCAGTAGTTATCATAGGCCGACTGGGCACATATAAGATAAAAGCGCAGTAATAGACAAAATAGAAGCAAGTAGTCACAGAAATCAACGAAAGGTACACAGGAACTAGCCCAGAGGGAAATCAACAGAACCACATGTGAGGCTAGTAAGCATAATATACACATCATAGGCACAGGTGAAAGTAACAAACAACGCACCTGGGGTCCTTGCAACAACAGTGTATACAAAATAAGTTTACGAAATGGACGGTATACCGGTAACCTCAAGTGTAAGAAGAAGAGAGAAAGAGTAACAATAGGCATGCTCAGAGACATGAATCAAACTCAACTAATCACACCAACCTCATACTTATCCCTAAGAGAGAATAATTCTATAAGTAAAAAGCAAAACTCTACCTACAGTCCCCCGACTGCCCATACAACCGAGGAACACAAACAAGTGAAAACAAACCCTCCAGCATCCCATACTACCAGAGCGTATAATCAGCAAACAGCAAACAAGGGTGGAGCCTCAAACAATGAATGATATGATGCATGAAGATCTCAAGTGCCATGGTATCTCTGTATGTACCTCCTCCGGCGCCGATCCGGCCCAGCAGGTAGGTTCCATGGAAGGACTCTGCCCATATACCTCTACTCCACCGTATACCCCTCCTCCGACACACGCAGCCCGTAGCCCCTGGCCCGGATGGCAAGGTCCATGGAGGTCCCAGAACCCATACTAAATCTCAGTATCAGAACATGTATCAAGATAGAGACCCAGTCTCGATATCAAGATAGAGACCCAGTCTCGAATATGCATGCCCAGACCCTGTCCAGGACTAAAAATAGTAGGAAAATATCTCAAAAACCCCTCCAAGGGTGCCCGGGCGTAGCCGGGTCTAAACAGTAAAAAGTCATCTCAGGTGCTCGGTCCGACCGAGGCTAAAAATCATCTCAAGTAACAAGAAAACTCAACTAGCACCCCGGCCCTGCCGAGTCTAGCGATAATCGTAAAACTGATGATTTTAAACATAATTTTACTTTCTTGCCCAAAAATTCCACAAGTTAAATCAAACCATTTCCAAATCATTTCCATAAAAAAGGGCCCCCCGGGCCATGCAAGGTTTAGAAAATAGTGTCAGTAGGCCCGAAGCCAAAACCACAGTAAAACGTGGATAAAACCTCTTTATATGCATGGAAATGGTATGATCACACACAATAGCTGCCCCGCAGCTCACAATCAACCTATCGACCCTGCACAGGCCCACAGCTACTCAGCAAGCATAACCAGCCTAAAAGGATAATTCTATGCCCGGGACTCGCGGACAATCCCAAAATCCCACCTTCTATGTTCCAGAGTCAACAAGGCCTCACAGGACCACAAGGGTAAATAAAATATACCGGCAAATACTACAAACAACGGAGGAACAAAAGTAGGCGGATATGAATAAAGCGGTCAAGGTCTGTGGTACCAACCTAATAAACCAACCCAAGGATGCCCATTAATACAATTTTATTTTATATATACGGATCTAGGGAAAAGAAACCGTAACCTACCTGTCGTCCGACGACAAGCTGCTGGAACAACGATGTCCAAGCTCGAACCACTCCGAGAAAATCCAAAACTAAATCGGAATCGGATTCGGGTTTGGGACGGAATAACTTGACGTAGATAATTGATTTCCCTTTCAGAAATTGAATAATTAACACAAAGTTTCCTCTCACAATACTCCTTACGTAACAAATGTGATGTACAGTAGTATGCAAATTATGCACAATACTTAATTTCATATGTAAGGCACATATAAGTTAGGCAGTAATTTATTCCAATGTACTCAGCATGCTGCCACCTTTCACTGCCACCTTTCACTTGATATGTGTTGCACTAGCCCTCCACTTCCACGTGGAAGTGGAGGTGGCAACCAATTCGATCCGTTAAGTATATACTCGGGTATTGCATAAATTCGTGGTATAATAAATATAATATTTTAAATATACCATAATTCATAGAAAATCATTTCCAATAAAACCTACTATATTATAATAATAATTTTCAACATAATTAAATTTACTATCTCCGTTAAAATATTACGGAGTATAAAAACTTTATAAAATAAATACGTATACACTTATATCGTATCAAATATATTTTTTATAAACCTTTAAAATATTTCGAAAAGGCAATAATAATATAATTTTTACCAAATTCAACTTTAAAATAACGTATTTTTAAATACATGCACGAGGCTAATAAAATTCTTAAGTTTAAGCTCGTAATTCGCCAACGCACGATTTCGATACTCAAGAATCCTCTCGGGATCCTCCCTTATATTTTATCACTGTTTTGGAACTGAAATGGCATTTTCAAACGTGACGTCGAGGCTTAAATCGCGTTTAACCTGACCCGGTTCGCGACCCGGTTCGCAACCCATTTTCTGCCAGACAGTCCGCGGTAAAACAGTCATAACTCTTTACTCCGAGATCGGTTGGACGTGAGGTTTTATGCATTGGAAACTAGACTCGTAGACCTTCGATTTGGTATTTCGGGGGACTTCTAACTCTTTATATATTGGGAGAAAATCCCCGAGACATTTGACCCAAAGTTCAGAAAATTTGTTAACGAACTTACGGTAACTTTTGTCGATTTGCTTGACTTCAAAACTTAAACGTGGAAATGACCGGAAGGGTCATTATAGTGTTTGTCGTGCCCCATTTTTCTCGCAAAAAGCGGGATTCGATGTGACAACTCTCTTTTAGGAAAGAGAGTGAAGAGTCGCCACCTAACGAATTTAAGGCGCGTTAGGGCACCGTTCTAACTAATTATAATTAAATTAAATTTTAAGTCTACACAACCAGAAATCAGGTAAGGGTTCAAGTTACCTCGAAAGGAAGGTGTTAGGCACCTTTCGAGGTCCACAAATGTGGGTCCCTGCCGGATTCGTTATTTATGTGGGAATTAAGTGATAAACAAAGGGTCAACAATTTTATTAGCCTATTATTAACTAAATAATTTAACAAATAAACCTTTATTTTAAGCAAGTAGATAAATTAGTTACTATTAGTCTAAGTGAGAAAAAGGATCATGCATATAAACCACAATTAAAATAAATAATGAAATGAAAAGGAGATCAGCGAGAAGAAAGAATTAATACAAGAATATAGCAAAAGAAACCTAATTACTAAGTGATTTAGATAACTACTCCAACCATAAAATAAAATAAGAGCTAAACTTAGGTTAGTTTTAACCTATTCAGATCAGCGCCCGGCTTATTATCGGAGACAATTCCAAAGACATTGTCGTATTCTGCTCGGGTTGATTTCCATCATATCCGTCTATCTACCCACCTAAGTTGGTTATTAAGATTATTTTACCTAAGTGCGTACTAAAGAAATGAGAAAAATCTATCGTACCCTAGTATGCCTACTCGTCCCACTTAATGTCCAAGAGACATTGGACTACTATTTTGGATATGGGTCTAGACAATAAGATTCCAAGGCTACTTAGTGAGACTCGAGATTAACGTCATACCAAAACATACAAAAACTTAAGCAAGTAGCACATAATGGTTTCAAGTAAGCCTCATAATTAATTAAAAGGATAACTAAGTGATTAACATGCTTCAACAATTATCACTTTCATATGATTAAATCTATAGGCATGCTTTCTAGTTATTAGACATACAGAAAATGGACATTGATTAAATCCTACAAGCAATGTCTTAACTGTTTACCATATTGAGAAATATAGATTTACCCCTATAAACAGAATTTACCATAACTGAATAGGTACATAATCCGAGTAGAAGATCTTATGCTAAATTGTTATACAATTTCAGAGTTAATTCGCACATGAAGAAATATGTCATTTATCATAAATCAGCATGTAAACAATCAGTTTGGGAAGGAAAGCAAACAATCATGGTTGCATTTTAAGGTTCAAACAAGCTCAATAGTAATCACAGTGCACCCAACAGTCATGTAATCATTTATCTTTCCCACAAATATAGACAGAATCAACAGTCACAAAAGATTTGGACTAAGCTAGAAATCATGCTCCTTTACGAATTTTGAGAAAAGTTGAGCAACTAATAACTACTGAAAGTGATTGAAAACTAACAACAAAGTCAGACCATTTTCAGAAATTTACAGCTAAAACCAAGTTCATATGATAGTCTCAGAGGGGCAATTAACACAAAAAATACAGGATTCAAGCATAAATTTGTAGCCAAACTTCACTAATTTCACATCTCACAAACTGGTAATAGCAAGAGAAGATGATGAACTTAAATCAGGAGATAGACCAAACCCAGAATAGCAGCGTGGTAACCCATCATAACATAATACTCCAAAAATCGTTCAATGATTCACGAGAAACATTCACCTGGCCGGAGTTCGACATTCGTCGAAGAAGACCAGATCCTCGTAACACCAAATTTCTCTCAGAGAAACACAAAAAGGGAAAGGGGTTTGGTTTAATGGAGGTTGCTGGTAATCCACCGGCCAGAGGCGGCCGGAAACAGTGAGACAGAGGGAGGAGGTTTGGGTTTCTGTTTTGGTGGTATTTCGATGGAGATGTAGTTTTGGGTGGATTTTCTGATCGAGATGAGGGTGTCCGTTTGGTGGTTTGCGGCGGGATTTCACCGGAGAAATAGGAGTGGAGGAGATGATGGAGAGCGAGAGAGGATGCGGAGGGAGTTTGTTTGATGGGGTTGAGAGAGACGGAGAGAGAGAGAGGCGCCGAGATTTGCTGGACCACCGCGACTAGCCGTTTGTCGGTGGCGGTGTGGTGGTGAAGAAAGGAGAGGAAGAGGAGAGAAGAGAGGTGGATGGGGTTGTGGTTTTCGCCGGAGAAGATGGTGGCGGCGGTGGAGGCATTGAGAGAGAGGAGGAGAAAGGAGGTGAGGGTGGCAGCGGCTGGTTGAAGGGAAAAAAATCATTAGGTTTAAGGGGGTTGGTATGATTAAATGGTAAGAAAAGGTGAGCTTTAATCTTGGCCGTTGATCATATTAGATCAATGGCTAAGATTTGAGCTCATCGTAGGTCAGATTTGAAATTAAAATTAGGCCAGATTGGCTCAATTTTAGGCTATAATTGAAATGAATTGGATAGAGAAGGGGCTACAATTTAAATAAATTGGAAAGAAAATTGGAATTAGGCTGCTATTTAATTAATAACATACTGCATATATAATTTAATAGATAAAATAATAACTAACGATAATTAACAAATAATTAACAAACAAAATATATTATTTAAAATTATAAATAAATTACGTATACATTTTGTACGTAAAAATTGATGACATGTAATATTGTACAAAATTTATGATAAAATAATAATAATTAAGAAATAAATTATATATTTGTAAATTGCATACGAATTTAAAAACCATCAAGACGACGATAAAATACATGATTTATTTAGTAAATAAAAACAATACGCGTGGAAAATTAAACTTAAAAAATAAGAATAACTAGTAAAATAACAGCCCGTGAGAGGTATACGGAGGTCAAAATTGGGTGTCAACAGCTGCCCCTTCCTTGCTCGGGAATGAAGGATGAATTGGCGGGCAAGGAATGTTGACTAATAGCCAATTTTGTCCGATCAGGGGGAACGATTATTTTGAAAAAAAAACAAGAGGGGTTTGTGCAAATGATGTGGCCGATACTTCTGTTTCAAGTCGCCTACATATCTCGGATCTTACGAGAATCAGGCCGTGTGTAGTTCTAGAATTAGGGACGAACAAGATCCCTAAATAAAATTGAGAAATATGAGTTTTGAATCAGGATAGCACGAGTTGACAGGGTTAGAGTATGAACAAAATGGAATGTGAATATGATTTACGAATAAAGAATTATGCATTGAAGAATTGCTCTTTGTCGTTTCTTATCTTCCCTGCAGCTTCTAACACAACTAGATAAAATTGTTAGCTCATTAATATAGAGAAGTATTGACTAATGTGGCACAAAATAGTAATAAATAATAATAATGAAGAAAGGAGGTGAGAAAGCTTATCAATTTAATATTGTTGCAGTATTTTTGAGGAACCTCAAAATTTCTTCCCTAGTTTAAACCTTTGAAGAGAAATCATCAGTTGTTAAACCTGTAGATGTTAGTACGTAAGGATTTTATAAAAAAATAATTTATATATTTTATAGGGCCAAAAGAAGATGTCTTATTGTAAGGTGAACGAGCCTAAGTGTACGTTTGTAAGGCGAACGAGCCTGAATGTTCATTTGTAAGGTGAGCGAGCCTAAAATGTTTCTTTGTAAGGTGAGCGATCCTAAAATGTTTCTTTGTAAGGCGAAAGAGCCTGAACGTTCATTTGTAAGGCGAACAAGCCTGAAGTGTTCCTTTGTAAGGCGAACGAGCCTGAATGTTCATTTGTAAGGCAAACAAGCCTGAAGTGTTCCTTTGTAAAGAGAACGAGCCTGAATGTTCATTTGTAAGGCGAACAAGCCTGAAGTATTCCTTTGTAAGGCGAACAATCCTGAATGTTCATTTGTAAGGCGGACAAGCCTAAGGTGTCCCATTTGTAAGGCGGACCAACCTTTGGTGTCTCATTTGTAAGGCGGACCAACCTTTGGTGTCCCATTTGAAAGGCGGACGATCCTGAATGTTCATTTGTAAGGCGGACAAGCCTAAGATGTCCCATTTGTAAGGCGGACCAACCTTTGGTGTCTCATTTGTAAGGCGGACCAACCTTTGGTGTCTCATTTGTAAGGCAGACCAACCTTTGGTGTCCCATTTGAAAGGCGGACCAACCTTTGGTGTCTCATTTGTAAGGTGGACCAACCTTTGGTGTCCTTTGTAAGGTGAACGATCCTACATATTAGTAGCTCAGTAATAACACAATTAATTATTTAATAGCAATAATAATCTGATTTCCATATTCAATGGATCAAAAGTAGCTTAACTAAATGCTAGTGGCTCAATTCAAATATTTAGTGGCCAAAAGTAGCATAATTCGGAAGTATAAGGATAGAACATCTTAGCCTTTGCGTCAGATGTGGGAGGAAGCAGAGCATCACTTGGTGATGATTTTTCTTGATTGCGAAAATAATTTGTGATTTACACTTGTTATTTCTGCATTCAAAGAAAAGCTGTAAGTTTTAAAAGGTGAGATTGACACGTACCTTAACTTGTCTTTGTCTCTTTGCATTGTTTTGATTCTGTGAATTCGAGCTCGCCATGTATTTTGGTAAAATTTTTGAGGACTTCTCAAAAATTTCTGCCCCAGTTTAAAATAAAATATTTTAGCAGGTCTTCCCATATTGAAAGATTGCTTCCTTGTAGAATTTTTAAGGTTTCTCAAAACTCAGACAATATTTTCATGTAAAGAGGTGTATTCCTGCTTCACTCAAAGAAGAATATTAGCACAAAAGATATGGTTGCCTTGCGCTTGACCATCACGATCCTAATTTTGAATCTGCATTATGACATTATTGGCCACTTGACAGATTAATAGAATTTAGGTTTAATAAGTGGATAGCTTGGTCAAGGCCAATTCGATTTGAAAGTGAAAGGAGAAGAAATTTTTATTAGATTAAAACCGAACCCAATAATGAGCTGCCTACATATCCAAATGGAAATCAGGTCAAATGTAGTTCAGGAATACAAAAGAGAGTGAATAAAAGCAGAAAAAGTTTATTGATCATAAGACGGACAAATAGAGTATAATAACACTTTGCATATGAGAGTCTTGTTCTCATCAATTCCTTTGATGTAGCTTGTGCTTCCTTGTTAAATGTCTTGGAAATATTTTTGTTGGATCACCTTGAACAATGACTGCATTTATCATGACAGGATTACTGTTTAGTGATCTTTGCACTTTTATTTTGCCCTTCTCAATCAGAGTCTGAATTTTGTGCCTCAATGCTGAACATTCCTCGATATCATGACCATGAATATTTGAGTGATAAACACAACTTTTGGATGAATCAAAAGACGGAGATGAGTACCTAAGAATCCATCCCCTTATTGGTTTCAACACTCCTTGAGCCCACAATCTTTGAAATATACTCGACAAAGTTTCCGTTAAAGGAGTAAAGGTACGAGGTTTTCTCCCTTTTTGTGGAGAAGAATCGGGTGCCTGATACACCTCTGGAGAGCTTTGTGGGTTATATGACTGGGGACGCTCATCGAAAATGGCATGGACTTGTTCAGAATTTTGATGATATTGTGTTTGGGGTATAGAGGTCAATATCTTATTTCCTTTTTCATCCTGTGAGATCTTCGATGTTTGAAAGGCGGCTTGTATTGTAGAAACATCATTGATTCTCCCCGTCTGAATGCCATATTCTAATTCTTTCCCAATTTAATCATATTATCAAAGCTTTGAATACTTGCGAAGTATAATGATTCGTAATATACACCATCGAGTGATCTTATGAAGGTTTGTACCAATTCTTCTTCAGGTACTGAAGGACGCACTTTAGAAGTTTCTAATCTCCATAGTGTTACATATTCCTCAAAAGACTCGTGATTCAATTTTCTTAATCCGAGCAAATTTAGCATAGTTGCATCGACCTTAATGTTGAACTTATATTGTTCTACAAAGTCTCGAGCCATATCTTCCCACGAATACCATTTGTCAAAGTCTTGTTTGACATACCATGTAAGTGCTATTCCCGATAAACTCCGAATAAATAACCTCATAAGAAGAGCCTCATTATGTCCTGTTCTAACCAATCTGCTGCAATAATCCTTAAGATGTGTGATTGGATCTCCATGCCCATCAAACACATTGAATCTTGGAACATTGTACCCTAGCGGCAATTCAATTCCTGGATGTAGACATAATTTCTTATACCTCAGGTCATAAACATTTTCAGAGCGTAATTTTTCATCCACCCTCTCCTCTAAATCATGAATCCTTTTTTGCAATGAACCTAGCTTATTGTTCTCATTTTTGCCAGATATAATCATGCTCGGTAAAGTACCACGATCAATGTGGGCTGAAGATATTTGTTTAGGGAGTGTATGAGTAGGGACGGAGAGAGGAGATATAGTCCAAAAAGTATTTTGCCTGGAGCTAGCAGGAAGAAGACTAGCTTTCTTTCGAATACTGAGCATATTTGTCATATTGCAGATTCTTAGTCGAATCGATGTTCAAACGCTAGACAACCTTTGAGCAAAATTAAACACAAATAAAATTATCATGTAGCATACATAAGCTTGAAACATTGAATAATAATAATGATAATGATACTTAAAAATAAAGGACGCCCAAAACGGACGAGAATTAAAATTTAAAGAGTGATTTAAACGCAGAGATTTGAGCTTTGCACGAAATTTATGATAGTAACAAAACTTATGATTTCAAAGGTTCAGCACGATACTAGGATGCAAACTTAAGAGACAAGGGAGTCGTAGTATGAACAAAGTCGATTATTGTTGAACACTAGAGCTCTCTCCGCATTATTCTTTTTCATATAACGTTCAACTTTAGTCAACCTTAGGAGAAGTAGATTCATGATTAACAAAGGAGGAATGTACGAAAGAAAATATCTTATGAAGAACAATATTATGGAGTCATAGAGTGGAATGCCTTATTTATTTGAGTAATAGATTACGATTTATTCAGAATTGAATTGAGGTTATGAGGGATTTATAAAATTCCAAAGTTGCGAGAGTTAGGAGATGAAACAAACGTCGAACATTGACGATTGAAAGTCAAACTTACGGTGAAATATGAACCAAATAAATAAAATTTTGACAGAGAAAATAATATGTCCGTGTAGAACGCGATGAGTCAAGGATATTCTAAAGGTAACAAATTACCCTAAGAGGTTAGAAAGGGGTCTAGGATATCCTATCAAGGAATAGATCAAATCAAGAGATGATTTGTATGTCGAAAGAAGATTTCTAGAGGACAAGCTCAAATCATAACGTTAGAATAAAGAAGGATTTGACTAGGCCCTAAGATTGTATGATTTGGGCCTAAAGGAAAAAGGTAAGGTACTATAAAATTACTTGCATTAAGTGCAAATAAATATAATTTAACATCGCCTAGAGCTTGGAATTCTAAGAGTAAGGGATAGGTAAGACACGAATTAAATAATCGAATAGGTAAAATAATAACGTAAACATAAAAGATTAACACATAGTAAATAAATATATGCATCATTTTTGTGCCACGAACACGCATTTATAGTTAATACATGCATGACTTAAGTATAAGGGGTGTGCACAACACTATCTTAGTTTCCAAGATTTGGATGGACACAGACTCAAGGTTTTCCTATGCGAGGAGGCACGTCACACGGTAGCAAAACTATCCGCTCACCCCACGTCTATGCCAACTCTCCAAAATGGGTATTTGAAAGAATTTTAGAGAAGTGCAAAGGCACAACTCACGTGTATAGTGTGTGAAAGTGTGAAGCTCCCAAGTGGGAGGAAGTATGAACGGAACGCCAGTTATGAAAAACGATAATATGAAGCATATATAAAAAGATGGTAACATATTGAACAGTTTATGAAAAAAGTAAAAACAAGTAAATAAATCAATAAAAAATCACAAGTAATTTTGACAAAGAAAATAGAAAATTTGAAAACATGAGAAGAAATAAAAAATTAATCATGCCAGGATACACAAAACTTATATCATCTATGAAAAAACACTAAGCATGAAAAACACAAACGAATCAAGGAGCAAGCTAAACTTGAAAAAAAAGCAGTCTTTAAATAAGATGAGGTAACACAAATTCCCACATAATATTAAATCCGTAATGGTTAGAACCTAAGTATCCCCAGCAGAGTCGCCATTCTGTCGCACCCCATTTTTCTCGCAAAAAGCAGGATTCGACGTGACAACTCTCTTTTAGGAAAGAGAGTGAAGAGTCGCCACCTAACGAATTTAAGGCGCGTTAGGGCACCGTTCTAACTAATTATAATTAAATTAAATTTCAAGTCTACGCAACCAGAAATCAGGTAAGGGTTCAAGTTACCTCAAAAGGAAGGTGTTAGGCACCTTTCGAGGTCCACAAATGTGGGTCCCTGCCAGATTCGTTATTTATGTGGAAATTAAGTGATAAACAAAGGGTCAACAATTTTATTAGCCTATTATTAACTAAATAATTAAACAAATAAACCTTTATTTTAAGCAAGTAGATAAATTAGTTACTAATAGTCTAAGTGAGAAAAAGGATCATGCATATAAACCGCAATTAAAATAAATAATGAAACGAAAAGGAGATCAGCGAGAAGAAAGAATTAATACAAGAATATAGCAAAAGAAACCTAATTACTAAGTGATTTATATAACTACTCCAACCATATAATAAAATAAGAGCTAAACTTAGGTTAGTTTTAACCTATTCGGATCAGCGCCCGGCTTATTATCGGAGACAATTCCAAAGACATTGTCGTATTCTGCTCGGGTTGATTTCCATCATATCCGTCTATCTACCCACCTAAGTTGGTTATTAAGATTATTTTACCTAAGTGAGTACTAAAGAAATGAGAAAAATCTATCGTACCCTAGTATGCCTACTCGTCCCACTTAATGTCCAAGAGGCATTGGACTACTATTTTGGATATGGGTCTAGACAATAAGATTCCAAGGCTACTTAGTGAGACTCGGGATTAACGTCATACCAAAACATACAAAAACTTAAGCAAGTAGCACATAATGGTTTCAAGTAAGACTCTTAATTAATTAAAAGGATAACTAAGTGATTAACATGCTTCAACAATTATCACTTTCATATGATTAAATCTATAGGCATTCTTTCTAGTGATTAGACATACAGAAAATGGACATTGATTAAATCCTACAAGCAATGTCTTAACTGTTTACCATATTGAGAAATATAGATTTACCCCTATAAACATAATATTCAATTATTTAACATGGTGAAAATGGTGGCCAAACGAATCAAACACTAAACCAATTTTTAACTTATGGACGACTTTCAATTAGATCTGTAACAGATTTAATCTTATGGGCACAATTTTCGATGTTCAAAAATAACATGGTGACTACATTATTCTTTTTTAAAAAAAAACTGAAGCTGATTTAAGTCTGAAACATTAACTAATTTATTTCAAAGGTGCTGAAACTGATTTAAAATTCAAAACATTAATTGATTTATTTAAAGATGCTAAAACTGATTTTAACATGCTAAAACGATGGCCAGATAATTTAGAATGCCGAAACAAATTTGACTTATAGGCGTGATTTCTAATTTTAATAAACAAAATAGATTTTAAAACCTAAAACATGTCTTCTAACAAACGATATTAATACAACTCCTATAGAAATAATTTCTAACAAATGAGATTAATAGAAATCCTATAGCATGATTTCTACACTTTACAATTAAAGCAAGTAGCACGTAGTTTTCCCCTCCCCCATAGCAGTCCCCTAGATTTCATTTATTACATCGTCGGAGCTTATACAATAATTATTACAGACCAAACAATTTGTGAGAAATCAGAATTTAAAGCTAAAATATGGAGCTGTCCCAATACTAGGAAATCCCGATCCCAGACATCTTTTCATCAACTCTAACCAGAGCCTGTCAGACAATGTAGAACACCAGATCCAGAGGCTCCTAGTACAACCCATAAAGCTGATCCTTGACATGTCAGAGTTCCTGAGGATCTCAAGGATCCTAGGCAATGCTTATGTCAAGGAGTAGGGATGTATTAGGTCCTCCATAATCCGCCAAATGCAACAAAGACCAACCAAGATAGAACCAAATGCTCATATAAATAATAAACAGTTAACACAAGCAAGGGAAAAAGCCAATGGTAAGCAGATTTTGGGTACGAATATTACAGGCAAATTTGCAGTGAGTTCACCCATATAAACTACAAGCATTCATGAATAAGCATAGATAAACTAGAGCATATGCTAAAACTACAAGGAATCATACATATAAATTGTAATTTATTTCGATAAGAACTAACCAGTGAACTGCAAACAATAAGATAATAAGCAAGATCCAACACTTAGCAATAGGTAGACTTATCCGCAGAGAAGAGAATTTTAATAATCTGGGAGTATTAGATGTGTCAAGTCTGAGCCGATTTTGAAAAGAGAGCGTGTCTTTATATATTATAAGCAAAGAACTCACTTAAGGGAAAGAAATAATTCACAGAGTGAATCAGGGAAAAGATTTTATCTTCCCTCCCAAAGACAATCAATTTGCCATAATTTATCACAAAGAAAATAGTAAGTAGAGCTATTAAAGGAAGAAAAAATATTATAAAAATCAATCATGGGAATTCTTTTACTTAAGCATATGGGCTGAATCAATTAATGGTAGAGAATCATGCTAAGTTTACCATACATATACTAGTACTAAATCTGTCCAGACTTAAAAAGAAGGTCAAAAATCAATGAGCATGAATCAATTATGGACGGTAGAACAAAGCACAATTTACCATAACTGAATAGGTACATAATCCGAGCAGAAGATCTTATGCTAAATTGTTATACAATTTCTGAGTTAATTCGCACATGAAGAAATATGTCATTTATCATAAATCAGCATGTAAACAATCAGTTTGGGAAGGAAAGCCAACAATCATGGTTGCATTTTAAGGTTTAAACAAGCTCAATAGTAATCACAGTGCACCCAACAGTCGTGTAATCATTTATCTTTCGCACAAATATAGACAGAATCAACAGTCACAAAAGATTCAGACTAAGCTAGAAATCATGCTCCTTTACGAATTTTGAGAAAAGTTGAGCAACTAATAACTACTGAAAGTGATTGAAAACTAACAACAAAGTCAGACCATTTTCAGAAATTTACAGCTAAAACCAAGTTCATATGATAGTCTCAGAGGGGCAATTAACACAAAAATACAGGATTCAAGCACAAATTTATAGCCAAACTTCACTAATTTCACATCTCACAAACTGGTAATAGCAAGAGAAGATGATGAACTTAAATCAGGAGATAGACCAAACCCGGAATAGCGGCGTGGTAACCCATCATAACATAATCCTCCAAAAATCATTCAATGATTCACGAGAAACATGCACCTGGCCGGAGTTCGACATTCGTCGAAGAAGACCAGATCCTCGTAACACCAAATTTCTCTCAGAGAAACACAAAAAGGGAAAGAGGTTTGGTTTAATGGAGGTTTCTGGTAATCCACCGGCTAGAGGCGGCCGGAAACAGTGAGACAGAGGGAGGAGGTTTGGGTTTCTGTTTTGGTGGTATTTCGGTGGAGATGTAGTTTTGGGTGGATTTTCTGATCGAGATGAGGGTGTCCGTTTGGTGGTTTGCGGCGGGATTTCACCGGAGAAATAGGAGTGGAAGAGATGATGGAGAGCGAGAGAGGCGGCGGAGGGAGTTTGTTTGGTGGGGTTGAGAGAGACGGAGAGAGAGAGAGGCGCCGGGATTTACTGGACCACCGCGACTAGCCATTTGTCGGTGGCGGTGTGGTGGCGAAGAAAGGAGAGGAAGAGGAGAGAAAAGAGGTAGATGGGGTTGTGGTTTTCGCCGGAGAAGATGGTGGCGGCGGTGGAGGCATTGAGAGAGAGAGGGAGAAAGGAGGTGAGGGTGGCAGCGGCTGGTTGAAGGGAAAAAAATCATTAGGTTTAAGGGGGTTGGTATGATTAAATGGTAAGAAAAGGTGAGCTTTAATCTTGGTCGTTGATCATATTAGATCAATGGCTAAGATTTGAGCTCATCGTAGGTCAGATTTGAAATTAAAATTAGGCCAGATTGGCTCAATTTTAGGCTATAATTGAAATGAATTGGATAGAGAAGGGGCTACAATTAAATAAATTGGGAAGAAAATTGGAATTAGGCTGCTATTTAATTAATAACATACTGCATATATAATTTAATAGATAAAATAATAACTAACGATAATTAACAAATAATTAACAAACAAAATATATTATTTAAAATTATAAATAAATTACGTATACATTTTGTACGTAAAAATTGATGACATGTAATATTGTACAAAATTTATGATAAAATAATAATAATTAAGAAATAAATTATATATTTGTAAATTGCATAGGAATTTAAAAACCGTCAAGACGACGATAAAATACATGATTTATTTAGTAAATAAAAATAATACGCGAGGAAAATTAAACTTAAAAAATAAGAATAACTAGTAAAATAACAGCCCGTGAGAGGTATGCTGAGGTCAAAATTGGGTGTCAACAGTGTTTTGTGTATTTCTCCTCTTTGGGGTGTTGTAATATGTACAAATATCAATTTTTGTATTTTGCTCTTCGTAAGAGTTGTATGTTTTCTCCAAAACCTCCTTAATGTATGACCCTTCTGATCAAGTTATTCTCTTGCTATGATTTATTTTTTCATTATTTTGCTTTTATCAAAGTTTTAGTATGTTTTGATCTATTTTGAAAGCATTCTCCATTTGTTGGAGTCTTTTGAGAATGTTTTATCCCGTATAATCAAATTTACTCTCTTGCTTCTATTTGTTGTTGCATCATTTTGTTTTTATTGAAGTATTTGGAATGTTTTGATCTGATTCAAGCATTTTTTACTCCTATTTTTTTGGGCAGTTTTGGCTCTTAGGTTCAAGTTCAAATCATTTTGGGACTTATTACTTTTTTAGTCCGTTGCTTTTTGGATCTGAATAGACCGACAATATCAAGAATTTATTTATGGACTTAAGTTTTTGAATATTTTGGGAATTGGGATATGCTTGATTCTATCCTTTTTTAGTCGCTTTGCTAAAAATGAGGGAGTTTAGGAATTTTGATACGTTTGATTCCTCATCGTTAGATCGAGAAATCGATGGACCGGTGGTTCACTAGTATAAGCTGGGGATGTTTCATCGATGTTTGTTCTTTTGTTTTTGGTCAGGTAAATTTGTCTGGTCTTTTGATAGTGTAATGCCCCGTACGTTTTGGGTGTCTTTTAAGGTCTTAAGAAACCTCTAGTATGAAGATAAGTTGAAGGCTTTCCTACCGATTAAGTTCTCGTATAAATTCATACTAGGGTCAACTTCAAACGAGCATCACTCCCGTTATAGGAGGATTTAGAAGTCTCATGACCTACTAAATTAGTTCTTTAAGTCTTCTTTCTAATGCCACTGACCGCTCATCAATACAATTTTTGAGTAAAAAGTTTTTGCCCAATTTACCGAGTACTACTCAGTCTACGCGCTGGGCTACACGCCCGAGCATGCTATTGCCTTGCTGCGCGCCAGCACACTCAAGCATTGATTTTTCTTTGTTGTGTGCCCAAGCTGCGTGCCCAAACTGCACGCCCAAGTTGAATGCCAGCGCACTCAAGCAGTGCTTCTGCCTTGCTGCGCGCCCAAGGTGGGCACCAGCACACTGGAAAACGTTATATAAACACCCAAGTCCATTTTTCTATGAAACTTTTCAGTTTTCTCTCTCTATTTCAAGCCCTAAGTTGGTTTTCTCTCCTCTCCTCATCCTCCAATAACAAGGTATGTTCCTCTCGTGTATTCTAAGGTATTCCAAATCCTTTCTACTCGTTAGTTATGAATTCCTAATAAGATTCTTCACAAAAATCCTAAGGTTTTCAAGAAAAGCTAAGGCTAGGGTTTCTATCCCAAGAATTCCTCTCCGCCATCTTTTTCTCCAAGGTACGCAGAACAATCTCTTCTCAAGTAAACTTTTAATTGATGATTTTTTAAACCCTTGTATATGTATATGAATTTCAAACTAGGGTTACAAATGTGTTCATATGGAATTTTCGAAAGAGCATGAAATTACATTATGATGTTCGTTTTCTTGAAATTTGCTTTTAGATGTATGTTGATTTAAACCTTGAGAAGATAAAATGAATTATAGTTTTTTCCAATTATTCTAAAGTGTGTTGGTTATTTGTTGGATCAAAGAGGAAATTTCTATTTGATGGATATAAATATTGTATTTATGTTTCAATGGTGAAAGGGGTAGTTTGACCCATGTTGAAAAGACTTATTATTATACTTGAGTAATAACATGACTCCAAATCATTTTAATGATTTTCTCAAATGGTTTTGGTTGGTTGTTAAGAACTATCTTATGCGTGATTTGTGATATGTTGGGCATGATAAAGTGACAGCGGACCTTCCGGTTAAATGGTATATGAAATAGATGACTTGCAAGTCTTGGTATGTCGATACCAATAACGGACTATGCCCCTAACGGAAATTGCTTTATTTAATATCGTCTTAATGATATTGAATTGGTAAGAATTTGGGCTTAAAGAGAATTAGATGGTTAACCGAGAAGGTGTGAGTCTAAACATCTCAACACCCGAAATCGGTGTTTTGTCGACATAGGGATGGCTCGATCCTAAATTTGGACGACCTTATATTTTCCTCTATGAGGGTGATTGTGGTGGCCATATTTTATTGAATCTTGACCCATGTGGCAAACATGGATTGGTGCTTAGCCGGTCGAGCGTTGATCGGACTCACATAGCCCGTGGTGCTTAATGGAAGTCGGTGATACCATCTAGTTTAGAATTAAATGATAGATATGTTTATTCTCTTCTCTTAAATTGAATTTTTCTATGGATATTTATTTCCTATTGTATTGGATGTATATAAATGACAACTTTCCATATAAAGTATATTATATCTATTTTCTTTGTACGGCTACATTCCACGTACTGACCATCTCTGGGCGGCTACATCATTTTATGTTGTAGGTTCGGAAGAACCTTCTCGTGGTACTGGGCAGTGTTAGGCTCATTCGGACAGGTCCAACTTTTGGTGAGCGCTCCATCTTTTGGAAGGCACCTTTATTGATAGACATTTTAGTCTTATGTTTTAATGGTATTGTCGGGGCCTTGTCCCAACATAGATGACTTTCTTTCTTTATGGATTAGAGGCTTCGTAGAACTATGTTATGGTTGGATTTCAAAGTTGACTTTAGTTCATTTATATTGAACCAAGCTCTCTATCATTGTGCTTACTTCTGCAACTCTTTAATTAATGAATGTGCTTATATCGAATGCTAAGGGGTCTTCCCGAGCCTTCAATGGTCTGAGTTGCCCGTTACGTCCGTGGTCTAGTCTCGAATCATGACAAACTTGGTATCAAAGCATGATTCATGGTCGTAGGGTGTCTACAAAGTCGTGTTGAGTAGAGTCCATTTAATGCGTGTGAAGCGCGCCACACTTATAAAGGGGAGGCTACAAGGTATTTAGGAATGTTTTCCTTTCTTCATATTCTACTAAAGAATCTAATTCTAAAATTCTTCTAACTCTTGACTTTCCTGCATTTCAGATCATGCCTCCATGAAGAACTACCGTACAAGGGGCCGCGGCTGGAACCTTAGTCCTTGCAGGAACAAATGCTGAAGAGGTGCCCTACCCATGGGATGCAGACCCGATATGGAGTCCGCATTGCTGATCCCATCGCTCCTACTGGAACCCCAGCAGTCACCCCTTCTACTACTCTTGATACAACTCCTTCTACTGATCCTGTTCCTATTCCTACTCGAGCCTCCAGGATCGATACTACTCTAGTTCAGTCTCCGCAGGGTGAAGTTATTAATGCTGAATTTAGGCAGACTATGCAGATGCTTACTCAGATTATGTCCTTTCAGTCTCGTAGATCAGACAATATTGGTGCTAACACCAGATCCTCAGATGCTACTAGATTGGGTCAGTTCATGCGACTGAACCCACCAGTTTTCACAGGGTCTAACATCGAGGAAGATCCTCAGGATTTTGTTGATGAAATAGAGAAGATATTCAGGGTCATGCATGCTAGTGACACTGTGGGAGTGGACTTGGTAGCCTATCAATTGAAAGGGGTGGCCTACCAGTGGTATGATGAGTGGGAAGAGATAAGGGGCGAGTTTGTTGATCCAGCAGTTTGGGAGGACTTTTCTGAGGCCATTCTTGAACATTTATTTCCTCAAGAAATGAGGGAAGCGAAGGCAGAGAAATTTGTTAACTTGAGGCAAGGGAAGATGAGTGTCAAGGAGTATGCGTTAAAGTTTAATCAGCTGGCCCGTTATGCTCCAGTAATGGTTTATGATATGAGGGCTTAAATGAGAAAGTTCACAAATAGCATCTCCGGTGACTTGGTATTGGCTTGCAAGGCAGCAATGTTGAACAAGGACATGGACTTAACCAGGTTAGTGGTTTATATTCAACAGGTTGAGAATGAGAAGAAGAAGCAAGTTGAGGTAGAGGAGCGTCAAAATAAGAGTAGTAGGCCAACAGACCAGGAACTGACACATCAGCATAGTGGTAAGGGTGGCAGACATTGGCCCAGGAAGAAGTCTTAGAGACATGCCCATTTCTCAGCTAGTGCACCTGCCCCTAGACTTTCAGGTGATCAGCAATTTCAGTCCAACCAAGGCTCCAGAATGTAGGGTACTCAATCTTAGGGGAGTGTGTCCCAGTCAGCTCTATCTTATGCTCTTTGCCTCACTTGTGGTAAAGTTCACCGGGGTCAATGTTTAGTGGGAAAGGGGATGTGTTATGGTTGTGGACAGCCTGGTCATATTCACAGAGAGTGTCCTCAGGTTAAGCGAACTTTTAGGGGAAACAAGGCTCCAGCTACTACTTCATCAGCCCCAACTGCTAAAGGAGCTACTTTTGGTACAAGCGGGGGTCGAAATCATCTCTATAGGCTATCTACTCGCCAGGAATATGAGGCTTCGCCTGATGTTGTCATGGGTACTTTACGGATTTTCTCCTATGATACTTATGTATTACTTGATCCTGGCTCCACCTTATCTTATGTGACTCCATATGCGGCTGTAAATTTTTGTTGTGCTCCCAAAAATATTCTTGAACCTTTCTTAATTTCCACCCCTATCGGTGATTCCATTATTGCTAAGAGGGTCTATAAAAATTATGTTGTAACTATTTTACTTAGGGATACGGTGGTGGATTTGGTACAACTTGATATGATAGAGTTTGATGCAATTTTAGAGATGGATTGGCTTCACTCTTGCTACGCTAATATGGACTGTAGGACTAGAAAGGTCAAATTCTATTTCCCTGATGAACCAGTCCTTGAATGGGAGGGTAGTCCCGTAGTGCCTAAGGGAAGGCTTATCTCCTATCTTAGAGCTCAAAAGATGATATCCAAAGAGTGTTTGTACCATTTGGTTCGGATCAGGGATTCTAATGTCGAAAGCCCTCTACTCCAGTTCGTTCCCATTGTTAATGAGTTTCCCGAAGTGTTTCCTGAAGACCTCCTCGGAGTTCCTCCCGATAGAGAGATAAGTTTTGGAATAGACCTTCAGCCTGACACCAGACCCATTTTCATTCCACCTTATAGAATGGCTCCCGCAGAGTTGAAGGAGTTAAAGGGACAATTGAAGGACCTTCTTGATAAAGGTTTTATCCACCCCAGTGTCTCTCCTTGGGGTGCTCCTGTCCTCTTCGTGCGTAAGAAATATGGGTCTCTTTGTATGTGTATTGATTATTGCCAACTAAACAAAGTAACAGTGAAAAACAAGTATCCTCTTCCCAAAATTGATGATCTTTTTGACCAACTTCAAGGTGCTAAGTGTTTCTCCAAAATAGACCCCCGTGCGGGTTACCATCAGTTGAAAGTTAGGGAAGATGATATTCCTAAGACTTATTTCTGAACTCAATATGGCCATTTCAAATTCCTAGTCATGTCCTATGGTTTGACTTACGCTCCTGCAGCCTTCATGGATCTTATGAACATGGTGTTTAAGCAATTTTTGGATATGTTCGTGATAGGTTTTATTGATGACATCCTTTTCTACTCTCGAAGTGAGGAGGAGCATGCCAATCACCTCCGAATTGTACTACAGACTCTTAAGGAGAGGGAATTGTATGGCAAGTTCTCCAAGTGTGAATTTTGGCTAGACTCTGTGGCTTTTATCGGTCATATTGTGTCTAGTGAGGGGATTAAGGTAGATCCTCAAAAGATTAAAACGGTGAAGAAATGGCCTAGACCCATGACTCCGACAGACATTAGGAGCTTCTTGGGTTTGGCAGGATATTATAGAAGGTTTGTAGAGAACTTCTCATCTATAGTTGCTCCATCAACAAAGCTGACGCAGAAAAAGGCTAAGTTTGTATGGTCCAATGTTTGTGAGGATAACTTTGAAAAATTGAAGGATCATCTGACTTCTGCCCCAGTTTTGACTCTACCTGAGGGCATTGAGGGGTTCGTGGTGTATTGTGATACATCTCGAGTGGGACTTGGTTGTAAACTTATGCATCATGGAAAAGTTATGGCATATGCTTCCAGGCAGTTGAAGGTGCACGAAGAGAACTACCCAACTCATGACCTTGAATTGGCAGTGGTAGTTTTTACACTCAAGATTTGGCTTCATTATTTATATGGAGTGCATGTATACATCTTCACTGATCACAAGAGTTTGCAATACATTTTCACTCAGAAAGAGTTGAATCTCATGCAGAGAAAGTGGCTCAAATTGTTGAAGGACTATGACATGATCTTGCATTATCACCCAGGTAAGGCTAACGTAGTTGCTGATGCTCTTAGCAGATTTTCTATGGGGAGTCTTTCTTATGTGGAAGATGAAAAAAGAGGGTTGGTGAAAGATATTCATCGGCTGGACAACTTAGGAGTTTGGCTGGACAACTTAGGAGTTCGGCTGGACAACTTAGGAGTTCGGCTGCTAGACTCCGAGGATAGTAGGATTATGGTTCATGAGATGGCTAAGTCATCCCTGGGTGCTGAGGTTAAAGAAAAAGCAAGCTAATGATCCCATACTTATGCAAATTAAGGAGGTTGTTGGTAAGCAGAAAATTTTGGCTTTCGAAATAGGAGGGGATGGCATCATGCGGTATCAAGGGAGAGTGTGTGTACCGAATGTGGATGGCTTGTGCGAGAGGATCTTGACCGAGTCTCATACTTTTAGGTACACTATTCACCCAGGCTCTACTAAGATGTATCATGACTTGAAAGAGTTGTACTGGTGGAATAATATGAAGAGAGATGTGGCTGGTTTTGTTGCTAAGTGTTCCATCTGTCAACAAGTTAAGGTTGAGAACCTGAGGCCTGGTGGTACGTCCCAAGATATATCTATCCCGATGTGAAAATGGGAGATGATAAACTTGGATTTTATTACCAGTCTCCCACATTCTCGTAACCAATATGATTCAATTTGGGTCATTGTTGATAGGATGACCAAGTCTGCCTATTTTCTGCCTGTGAAGCTGACTTATTCAGGAGAAGATTATGTGAAGTTGTACATTATGGAAATTGTTAGATTACATGGTGCACCGGTGTCCATAATATGAGACAGAGGTACGCAATTCACTTCTCAGTTTTGGAGAGCTTTTCAGAAAAGTTTGGATATGCAGGTGAACCTTAGCACTGCTTTCCACCCTCAAATGGATGGGCAAGTGGAGTTCACTATTCAAACCTTGGAAGATATGTTGAGAGCGTTCTTCATTGACTTCAAAGGTAGTTGGGTGGACCACTTGCCTCTTATTGAATTCGCTTACAATAGTAGCTATCACTAAAGTATTCAAATAGCGCTATTCGAGGCTCCTTATGGTAGGAGGTGTAGGTCACCTATTAGGTGGTATGAGGTGGGCGAAGCTAGGTTCTTGGGGCCAGACCTTGTGCATCAAGCGATGGAGAAAGTTAAGATCATTCAAGAGAGACTAAAGACTTCCCAAAGTCATCAAAAGTCCTATGCCGATGTGAGGAGGAGAGAGTTAGAGTTCAATATTGGCGATTGAGTATTATTGAAAGTCTCCCCAATGAAGGGAGTTATGCAGTTCAGGAAGAAGGGTAAGCTCAGTCCTCGTTATATTTGCCCTTACCAAATTTTGAGGAAGATTGGAAATGTTGCTTATGAGTTGGAGTTACCCACGAGTTTGGCATCGATCCATCCCGTGTTCCATGTGTCTATGCTCAAGAAGTGTGTGGGTGATCATTTGTCACGACCCGATCTCTCAAGTCATGATGGCACCTACAATCCCCGAGTAGGCAAACCAATTCCCGTAGCCCAGAATGGTTAGTAATGGGATACTACCTAACCCAAACGCACCAGCAAGCAGAAATAAGCGAAAGCAAAACTCGAATATAAATATATAAAGGAAACTACACCAACCCCAAGACTTGGTATCAATAGTACAGAAGTTTCTAATAGGATACAAATGCTAGTAGTAACAAAATACAACATAAATTGCCTCAGAAAGTACAAGGAGCAACAGTACAACATATGAGATGTAGACAAGCCCCGACCGTCAGGCGCTCACCCTAGTCTCAAAGATCTGAAAGCTGCACGAGTCTCCAACTGATCAACGGCGAAAGCTCAGCTAATATCTGCACAAAAAAGTGCAGAAGTGTAGTATGAGCACCAAAACCACGGGTACTCAGTAGGTATCATAGGCCGACTGAGCGCATATAAGATATAAAAGCAGTAAGTAACAGATAGCAAGAAAGCAGTCACTGAAGGAATAAGCAAGGCACAAGGAGCTAGCACAGATCATCCATAACCAAGAGCTTCAAGTAACACATGCTAGCACAGAGATAAAATCACACAGAATCACAGGTGAAGGAAAGGAGAACTCACCTGGAGTCCTTGCACAACAATATAAGTAAGTAGAGAGAGAGTTGAGAAAATAGCGGTATACCGGTAACCTCAAGTGGAAGGAAAAGACGGAGAGTAATCTAACATACTCAAAATAGAATCAACCAGTATAAGGAAATCATAACACCAATCCAATCATATTATAGCATAACCAGGGAATCACCTCACAAGTACAACCCTAGGATGAAATAACTAGGCCACAATAACCGAGAGATACCACTCAGCTTCCCACACAAAAGTGCCTCAATAAGATAGGACTCCAAAGTCCTCTCAATAATCAAAAATCCCACAACCAAAGCCTCAATAGGCTAGCCATCACTAATCTTTCAAGAACCGGGTGCCAAGACTAGCTCTAAATAAAGTCAGGAGTAAATATAGTCTACTTACAGTCCCAACGGCCGCCCATACAATCGAGGAACACAATCAAGTAAAAGCAAACCCTCCGGCATCCCATACTACCGGAGAGTACACTGAACACACAGCAAACAAGGGTGAAATCTAATGCATGATATGACGTGTGAAATAGAACCTCTGTATGTGCCTCCTCCGGTGCCAATCGGGCCCAGCAGGCAGGTTCCATGGAAGGACTCAGCCTGTATACCTCTACTCCACCGTATACCCTTCCCTCCAGCGCACGCAGCTCGAAGCCCCAGGCCTAGAGCGGTAAGGTCCATGGAGGTCCCCGACCCCATACTAAAACTCAGTATCAAGACATGTCATCCGGAAGCAAGTCCGGGATCAAGATAGAGACCCAGTCTCAAATATGCATGCCCAGACCCTGTCCAGGACTAAAGTAGTAGAAAATGCCTCAAAAACCCCTCCAAGGGTTCCCAGGCATAACCGGGTCTAAAACTGTAGTAAATCAAGTCTAGTGCTCCGCCCCGTAGAGACTAGTATTAGTAATAAAATCAAGTCTGGTGCTCTGCCCCGCAGAGACTAGTATCAGTAATAAAATCAAGTCTGGTGCTCTGCCCCACAGAGACTAGTATCAGTAATAAAATCAAGTCTGGTGCTATGCCCCACAGAGACTAGTACCGGTAATAAAATCAGTGCGAAAACATCCAAAAATCCTCTTTTCTATCATCAACAATACCAAAAAGGGCCCCCAGGGCCATGCAGATTTAGGAAAACCTTCAGTAGTGGCTCGCAGCCAAAACTGTAGTAAAACATGCAGGGGAAAACCTTTTTCATTGATGATATGCTCGCACACAAATATAAAAGTAGCCCAACGGCTCAAAACAATTCCTACCAGCCCTGCACAAGCCCAATAGCTACTCAACAGACATAACCAGCCTAAAAGGATAATCTCTATGTCCGGGACTCGCGGACATTCCCAAATAGCCCACCATCTATGTTCCAGAGTCAATACAAGGCCACACAGGACCACAAGGGTAATATACAATACTACACGAATACTATAAACAACGAATGAAATAACGGACGAACAGGGTGAACAAGGTCTGGGGTACCAACCTATAACAACCCATCCAAGGATGCTAATTAATGCAGTTATAGCCTATATATGCAGAGTCTAGATAGGGGAAAACCATAACCTACCTGTCATCCGATGACTAGTTGCAGGAACGGCGTCGTCCAGGCTCGAACTACTCCAGGAAGCTATGAATCACACAAAACAAATACTTTCAACTGAAGCCCCAAAGGCGTCTCTATGAAGCCTGACCAACCAAGGTAATGGAACAATTGCTAGAATCGACAAGGCTGCAAGAACGAGCCATAGCCAATTGATAAGGTGTTAATGTCACACTCGCGACCAGCCAAATCCAAAGCACAAAAATGAGTCCAATAACAATAACAAATGGCAGCTAAATCCAACAACAATACGTTAACCACATCTCCAAGGAGCGACGAGCTCCCGAGGCACTATTTCAAGGCATACTTCACGTTGTCCAATCCAATCACTATCGTATGCGATCCCAAAAAGAATCGCACAATTTCCCAATCCCTCCAGAACCTTACCACAACCATAACACCACAACAATAACCAAACATAACAAGATAAAGGGGTTGTCCAAAGCCACAAATCCAAAATGCCACTTCGTGGCTCAGAAATCCATAAAATAATACTAGAACATATAATAACGAAGGAGGGTCGTAGGGGAGAGATTCCTTGACAAAAATATTCAATATCCCAAGATTAAAAACCTGCCTCCTTGCAAGAACAACAAACAGATCCAAAATCAACAGGAAACTACTACAAGATATCGGCAACAACAACTTTTCATAACTAGAAGCTTAAAATCTTGATCCAACAAATAGATAAGTGTACGGGATCCATACCTCACCAAAATAACTCCATAGCTACTTCCAAATACTCATAAATCACCTGCTGGATTTCTGCATCAACACCCATGAAGATACGCCATGAAATCGACGGGGAAAACTATACCAAAATGACGAGCTCGCGACGTAGAGAAACTTCTGTTAAACTTCCGAATTGAAAGGATCAAAGTCCATGGATTATTTAGGGAATTTACCTCTGATTTTCAGTGCATTTTGGGTGAAAATAATGAGTTAAAACGAAGGAGAAATCAGCTTTTATAAGCTGAACCGACTTAGGATGTGGGCCCCGCTTTGACGTGTCTGCTTGCGCAGTCTTACAAAAATGTGAATATCTCTCTATTCTGAAGTCGTATGGACAAACGGTTTAGTGCATTGGAAACTAGACTTGTAGACCTTCAATTTGGTATATCGGGGGCCCACTAAATCTTTATATATAGGGAGAAACACCTCAAGACATTTAACCCAAATTTGAAGACAATTCCTTAAAGGAATTTACAATAACTTTTTCCGACTTTTGTTTCGCTACTTGCTTGACTTCAAAACTTATCATACGACCATTTTGCAATTATAATACCTCATAACACATCCCTCTTAGTATATTAGACACTATTAGTCTTACCCCAAAGGCACGGGTTACTTTAAACCTTCCAAATGGGCGAGGTGTTACACAAGGCATTTCTTTAACTCGAACTTTCGAGTAAGGAATTCCTTTGACCTAGAACCTTGGTTTAATTCTTTGATATTACCAAGAATGTTGTCGAAAGTCAACGATTTCCAAAGTTGAAGCTCTAAAATGAGGAACGCCCATAAAGACCAAACAAACGGCCCGGGCACCGAACTACCGGTCCCGACAAGCCATAAATGACTTGGGCCGCTACAAGTAAGCTCTAATGGTACAAGAAAGGAAAAAATTTGTAAATGACCGGAAGGGTCATTACATCATTTGCTTGTGGTTCCTAGACAGAACATTGGGGTGAAGGATTCCTTGTCATATGAATAAGTTCCCATAGAAATTTTGGATCGTCAAGTTTGAAAGTTGAGGACCAAAGAAATAGCTTTGGTGAAGGTGTTATGGAAGAATCAGAAAGTGGAAGAAGCTACTTGGGAGTCGGAGGAGGATATGAAGGCTAGATATCCCTAATTGTTCGCTTCTTCGGACGAAGTTAATTAAGGTACGAATTCGAAGATTGTCTCAAATCTCTTGTATGTTTTCCTTAATGTGCATTCCTATGTCATGCTAGAAGTATCCATAATCATCATTCAGGGATGAATGATCCCAAAGGGGGTAATGTAACACCCTGTATGTTTTGGGTGCCTTTTAAGGTCTTAAGAAACCTCTAGTACGAAGATAAGTTGAAAGTTTTCCTACCGATTAAGTTCTCATATAAATTCATACTAGGGTCAACTTTAAATGAGCATCACTCCCGTTGTAGGAGGATTTAGAGGTCCCATGACCTACTAAATTAAAGGTATTTGAGTCTTATTTCCAACGCCACTGACCCTCATCAATACAATTGTTGAGTAAAATGTTATGCCCATTTTATCGAGTACTACTCATTCTATGCGCTGGGCTGCACGCCCGAGCATGCTATTGCCTTGTTGTGCGCCAGCGCACTCAATTACTATTTTTGGTTTGATGCGTGCCCAAGCTGCATGCCAGTGCACTCAAGCAGTGCTTCTGCCTTGCTGCCCGCCCAAGGTGTGCGCTAGCGCACTGGAAAACATTATATAAACACCCAAATCCGTTTTTATACGAAACTTTTCAGTTTTCTCTCCCTCTTTCAAGCCCTAAGTTGGTTTTCTCTCCTCTCCTCATCCTCCAACAACAAGGTACATTCCTCTCATGTATTCTAAGGTATTCCAAATCCTTTTTACTCGTTAGTTATGAATTTCTAATAAGATTCTTCACAAAAATCAAAGGTTTTCAAGAAAAGCTAAGGCTAGGGTTTCTATCCCAAGAATTCCTCTCCACCATCTTTTTCTCCAAGGTACGCAGAACAATATCTTCTCAAGTAAACTTTAAATTGATGATTTTCTAAACCCTTGTATATGTATATGGATTTCAAACTAGGGTTATAAGTGTGTTCATATGGAATTTCTGAAAGAGCATGAAATTACATTATGATTTTCCTTTTCTTGAAATTTGCTTTTAGATGTATGTTGATTTAAACCTTGAGAAGATAAAACGAATTATATTTTTCCCAATTATTCTAAAGTGTGTTGGTTATTTGTTGGATCAAAGAGGAAATTTCTATTTGATGGATATAAATATTGTATTTACGTTTGAATGGTGAAAGGGATAGTTTGACCTATGTTGAAAAGACTTATTATTATACTTGAGTAATAACGTGACTTCAAATCATTTTAATGATTTTCTCAAATGGTTTTGGTTGGTTGTTAAGAACTACCTTATGCTTGATTTGTGATAAGTTGGGCATGATAAAGTGACATCGGACTTTTCGGTTAAATGGTATATGAAATAGATGACTTGCAAGTCTTGGTATGACGATACCAATAACGGACTATGCCCCTAATGAAAATTGCTTTATTTAATATTGTCTTAATGATATTTAATTGGTAAGAATTTGAGCTTAAAGAGAATTAGATGGTTAACCGAGAAGGTGTGAGTCTAAACATCTCAACACCCGAAACCTGTGTTTTGCCGACATAGGGATGGCTCGATCCTAAATTTAGACGACCTTATCTTTTCCTCTATGAGGGTGATTGTGCTGGCCATATTTTATTGAATCTCGACTCATGCGGAAAACATGGGTTGGGGCTTAACCAGTCGAGCATTGATCGGACCCACATAGCCCATGGTGCTTAATGGAAGTTGGTGATACCATCTAGTTCAGAATTAAATGATAGAAATGTTTATTCCCTTCTCTTAAATTGAATTTTTCTACGGATATTTATTTCCCATTGTATTGGATGTATTTAAATGACAACTTTTCATATAAAGTATATTGTATCTATTTTTCTATTCTGTGTACGACTACATTCCATGTACTGACCGTCTCTGGGTGGCTACATCATTTTATGATGTAGGTTCAGAGGCACCTTCTCGTGGTACTGGGAAACATTAGACTCATTCGGACAGTTCCAACTTTTTGTGAGCCCTCCATCTTTCTGAAGGAACCTTTATTGATAGACATTTTAGTATTATGTTTTTATGGTATTGTCAGGGCCTTATCCCGGCATAGATGAATTTCCTTTTTTATGGATTAGAGGCTTCGTAGAACTATGTTACGGTTGGATTTCAAAGTTGATTTTAGTTCATTTATATTGAACCAAGCTCTCTATCATTGTGCTTACTTACGCAACTCTTTAATTATTAAAAGTGCTTATATCGAATGCTAAGGGGTCTTCCCGGGCCTTTATTGGTCTGGGTCGCCTGTTCCGTCCGGGGCCTAGTCTCGGGTCATGACAGATAGCATAGGCCAGGAATGTTCGTCCAAATTTTTAATTTTTCTTGGGTATGAAAACCTAGCCAAAGGGAAAAAGAGTGTAACACGTATTTTTAGATTGGACTGATGCGTCCTTTTTCACATGCTTTGGTTCCTGCATTTTTAGTTAGAATAGATAACTTTAAATGTGTACCTCAGTAGTAGTATCATTTTAGATGACTGTCATTCCAATTGTTGAGGAGGTTTTCTCCTTCTTGGTTTGCCAATTTGTATGAGCCTTTGTTGATTACTACGATAATTCTATAAGGTCCTTATCAGTTGGTATTGAATTTCCCCGTGTTGGAATTTCTCATGATTCCAGTTACTTTTCCGAGGCCTAGGTCGTGTTCTTGAAAGTACCAGAGATTTGTTCTTTACCACGTAATCTTTTAAAAATAGTTCTGAGTGAGTTATTTAAGCTCCAAACCTTTTTTTCTTTGAATTAAAAGTCAAAAAAATCAAGTAGAGCACTAAGTTTAATTATTTTATTACCTCTCCATTCTTTGCTTTTGCATATTTATTCGTACTAAGGCCAAGTTGCGTGTTTTATGACTAAGTTCATATTGATTAACATTGCTTTCTCGTTCTCTTCATTGTTGGAGAATTGGAAATAGAGGCTTGGCGCTCCAACTTCAGTGTTGTACACCACCGAGAAAGGTATTTTCCAGTGCTGGATTTTGGCGTGACTCTGTATGCCCATAATATTTACGGAGAATTTCCCTCTAGATTTCTTTGGCAACTTTCAGCTTCTTTTTTAGTTTTTGGATCACCATTTTATTTGTGGATTATGCCTGTCCGTTTCCCTTAGGGTGGTGGTACGTTTGGAGGTATCCTTTTGATCCCCATTTCCCCAAGAACTCGGTCATTTTTTTCTAATGAATTAGAGGCTGTTGTCATGGGTTATCTCTTTGGATATTCCAAAGCGACATATTATATGAGTCAAGAGGAATTAATTCTCTCTCTTTCTCTTATCTTTTTTCAACAACCTGCTTTAACCCATGTTGAGAAGTATTCAGTTAAAAACAAAACAAATTTTACCTGGCCAGTTGCTGTTGGGAGCAGTCTTACAATATCCATTTCCCACTTCATAAATGTACATAGCGAGACAATCAGGTGTAGTGATTCAGTAGGTTGATGGATCATGAATGCGTGAATTTGGCATTTGTCATATTTTAGAACAAACACTTTAGCGTCTTGCTCCTTTTTTAACCAGTAGTAGCCAGCTCTGACTAATTATTGAAATAGAGTTCTCAGTACTAGAGTGATTACCACAGGCTCCTATGTGGACTTCATTCATCACATAATCGGTCTTGTCTGGGCCTAGGAATTTGGATACGGGACCAGTGAAAGATCTGTATAGCTGCCCGTTGACCAAGCTGTATCACATAGCTTTTGTGCAGAGTGCTTGAGATTCCTTCACATCACTGGACAACTTTCCATCATTTAGGTAGTTAATGTACTAGTTTCTCCAGTCCTATGTTAGGCATATGTGATTTATTTCATCATGGATAATGTCAAGGGTTGAATTAAGAAATTGAACCACTATTTAGATTTAGTTGCTCATGTGTCTGACAAGTCCCCAAGCTTGCTAAAGCATCCGCTTTTGCATTTTGTGCATGTGGTATGTGGGTCACCATCCATTGCTTGAAATGACTTAGGGCAACGAGCGCCTTGTCGAAGTGTCTTTTCATTTATTTGTCTTTAACTTCTAACACACTATAGATCTAGTTCACCACCAGGAGAGAGTCATATCTTGCTCAGAGGATTTATGCTCCTAGGTTTTGGGATTAATCTAGACCTGCAATCAGTGCCTCATACTCAGCATCATTGTTAGTAACGTGAATAATTTTAATGACATGTCTATGACGTCCTTGGAAGGAGTCTTTAAGACAATGCCTAATTCGAACCCATGTGCATTGGATGCTTTGTTTGTACATAAGGTCCATACGTTGTGTTCAGGTCTGAGGTTTTGACGTATTCTTTTTCAAACTCTACGATCGTTTTCTAACTAAAATCAGCTATAAAATTAGCCAGGACCTTTGGATTTTATAGTAGTTCGTGGTTTGTACGTTCAATCACACCCACTAATTTTTATTTCCCCTTTGGCCAAGTTTCCTGATAACTCAGGTTTATGCATGATGTTCTTAAAGGATATGTAGTTATGATATTAATAGGAAGACACTGGAAATATGACTCGAGTTTTCTAGCGGCTATTACCAATACTAGTCTCAGTTTTTTCAGGTGTGGGTACCTAGTTTCTGCACTTTCCAAGGTTCTACTAACATTATGAATAGGAAATTGCATAATGTTTTCTTCTTAGACCAAGACAACACTAATTTTTACTTCTAATACCATGATATACAAGATTAGGGGTTCTCCTTCTTTAGGTTTGTCCATCAGTAGTGGACTTGCCAGAACTGCTTCAAATCAGTGCCTATTGACCTTATGAAGTCTATTGAATGTCATTCTTCTTCTTTAGTAGAGAAAATAATTTGTGACTTTTCTCGGAGGATCGGGATATAAATTGACTTAGCACAGCTAATATTCTGGTGAGTCATTCCAAAACTTCTACATCATTAAGGATGTAACATCTCGCATCTCGAGACATATTTTAAGTCATCTTGTATTTATGCTAGAGCTTAGAAATCAAGTTACTTGACCCATGGATTGATTAGAAATCAATCAAAATGAGTTCCATGACTTAAATGAAAATTCCAGGAAGGACAAGGGACAAAGAGCCACGCTAGGCAGAGCTCTGACAGTGGCAATGTTATGGCTAGTGCGGCACACTGCAGACCAAACATTAAATAGTTGTTTTCTATAGGGGACAATGCCCTGTCCACCGTGGTGCACTGCCCTTCCCAGTGCTATGGGTAGTGTAGTGCATAGAGGAGTATTTAGATGGGAGAAATTTTACACTTTGTTTCATTAAGGGTATTTTCCTCGTACCCCTACTATGTACTCAATACCCACGACATAAAACCCCTTCCAAAAAGGGGGAACACTTAGAATCCATCCTATAATTTATCTCCTCTCTCCCTAACTCAAAACCACAACAGTGAACTCAAGCAAGGATTTCAAGGTATGTAAGGCTATCCATTATCATGTCCTTCCTACACATTTCATTCCCCCTAGTTCGAATGATTCTCATGAAAAGGTTAGGTTTAGAGTAAAACCCTCATAATTTAAAATCTCTTTGATTCCTTATGAAAATTTGAAGAAATCCCTACTCATGTCTCCTATCCTTATGATAATCCCTAGTCCTACATGAACTTATGAATGTTAATGAATACTACGTAAGCCTCATGCTAAGAACCATGTCTTTGTGATTTCCTTGATGATTTTCAGATAATTTGAGAACTTATGAATCTTACAATCCTTATGAACCTCCAAACGGTAAATTCTTTGAAATAATGTGACTTCATGGTTCACAAATTGATTTATCTCACTTATACTTTAACATGATAATATGAACTCTCTTAACCGTGCTCTTTAACGTTAATATATGAACTCCTTACATATAAAATATGCTAAAACAACTTGAATATTCCATAATCTCCATAATGATGTGAAAACTCTTATTTTATGAACTATGGCAGAACAATATGATCTTTTATGAATCTCTAATGATGCTAATGAATTGTAAGACTTGTGAATATGAGCCTAAAGTGACTAAACAAAAACATGAACTTAAAATGGCTAATCCATGAATATATGCCTAAAGTGGTTAACCTATGAACTGGAGCATAGTGTGGCTAAACTATGTACATGAGCCAAAAGAGGCTAAAAATATAATCAAATGAGCTTTAGGGAGCTAGATGGTTAACCAAGAAGGAATATATCTAAATGATGAACGCGTGAGACTAAACAGTCTATGATTTAAGCTTATGTTTCTCTTTCATATTATGATTTCCCTCTATTGTCTAATCTATGCTATGCATATGTCATATTTTTTCCTACCATTTTACATACAGTGCATTTCATGTACTTACGATATTCAGTGCTGCATTATTTTATGATGGTGATTCAAGTACTCAGGTTTGCAATAAGATAATTCATTAAGTTCCTCATATCCAGCTTTTGGTAAGCCCTCCGTACTTTCTTGGGGCTTAGTTTCATTTCAGATTTGTTTTTAGTTCAACAAAGGTATGCCAAGGGCCTTTTCCCGGTAAACACATTCTCAGACATATAGAGGCTTCATAAACAGTTAGAAGTTATGATAAGTTCTATAGTTTATGAATAAAGCTTTCTTAATAAGAATTATCTTTCATGTTTTGAATTATTTTTCCTCTTATGATTAGTTATGTGCTCATATTTCATGCCATGTATGGGTATGCTTAGGCTAACAATGGCATCGGGTGCTGATCCCGCCCAGGGTGTAGGCTCGGAGCATGACAAACTTGGTATCAAAGTCCCAGGTTCAAGTGTCCTAAGATGTCTATGAAGCCGTGTCTAGTAGATTGCTTCTTATGGGTGTGAAGCATGCTACACTAATAATAGGGAAGCTACAGGATATTAGAAAGTACTACCTTTCATTCATACTCTAGTTTGTGTGATAGATTCAAACTTTATGAAACTGTTCTAACTCATGATTTGTATGTATTTCAGATCATGCCTCCATAGAGAACTGCAATCAAAAGGGCCACCACCAGTGCTAAGGTTCACACTAAGGCAAACGTCAATGATTTATCCATCTCAGGGAATATAGACTAGGAATAGAGGCTGCTCTTCTAGCTAGAATGTTAGCACTGAGTCTCCACCTCTGACATCAAGTCCAGTGTGAGGTCCTGTGTCATCTACTTCTCAGCCGATGAATACTTTAGATGTTGAGTTTAGGGTATCTATAAAGATGCTCACTGAACTTGTTGGAACTCAACCATTCCGTAAGGGTATAATCCCTTCCACTTCTAATTCTCATGGCTCCTCTAGTACTTTTTGGATTCATGAGTTTCTTAGGATGAATCTACAAGTTTTCACATGGTCCAAGTCTTAAGAGGACCCTCATAACTTCATTGATGAGATACAGAAGATACTTAGGGTGATGCATGTTGGTGAGACCGAGGGGGTTGATTTTGCCTCCTATCAGTTGAAGGATGTTGCCACTGCTTGGTATGAATAATACAAGTTGGCCCGTGGTGAGGATGCATCTCCTGAAGAATAGTGAGATTTAATGGATCCAATTATTGATCATTTATTGCCCTTAGAGTTAAGGTAAATTAAGGTCGGTGAGTTCATGAACCTCAAGCAAGATACCATGATTGTGAGGTAGTACAGTCTCAAGTTCACATAGTTGTCTCGGTATGCTCCAAAAATAGTGTCCACCATGAGGGAAATGATGAGGAAGTTTGTGTCTGGTATTAGAAGGCACTTGGCCAAGGAATTTGCTGCAGATGTTCTATATAAGGACATAGACATATCAAGGTTGATGGTCTATGACCAGTAAACCGAAGAGACAAAACAAAAATATAGGGAAGCACACTAGAACAAGAGGGCTAGGTCAGCTGGCTATAAGTTAAGTCATCAGAAGAACAACAATATGTCTTTATATTCTAAGAGGTCATCTAGACCTGCTCCATCTTCAACTAGTACGCCTACTCAGAGGCCCAAAAATGACCAGGGGTTTCAGACCAACCAGAGTTTCAGAGCACCTTGCTCATAGTCTCAGGGTAGTGTTTCACAAGGGACCCCACAACACCCTACCTGCAGCAAGTATGTTAAGAATCATCCATGATAGTGTTATTATATTAGAGATATATGCTATGGTTGTGTGCAGTGGGGCCATTTTCAAAAGAAATGTTCGTCAACCAAGCAGAATAATAGGAAGGGGGCAACAAAGCCCAGTTTACTAATTTATTGGCTACAACATCACGAGTTACACAGAAAGGTACTACTTCAGGAATAGGCTTGGGGAGGAACCACTTATATTGTCATGACCCAAGCTTAGACCCTAACGTGGCCGACACCCAAAACCATTACTAGCCCGAGCGAATCGCATAACATATAACATGAGGATTTCATCTATCATAAGCGGAATAGAATAGTAATTCATATTAGAAATTCTAAAAATCAACATCAAACTACTTTCATAAATAAGAAGACTTAATGCTTCATAGATGAGGTGACACAAAGTTTAAAATCTGAACAACATAATTCTGACAACTATTATGTATGAAGCCTCTAAATATCAATAATAATGTCTATCGAGATAAAGTCCCTAACATATCTTAGAATTGAAAACAACTAGCAGGTCTAGACTAAGCAGTTTACTCAAGAATTGGCAAGTGTTCTGCACTAATGATACCGTTCCTTTTTTCATTCGAAGTTACCTATAATGTTTAGCTTTACTATTGCCATGGAGGCATTCTCATGATTTGGCCTAGAAAAGTTGAGCAAATGGATCCGTCCCTGTGCCCCAACAGGCTGTTGTGCTCCATCTAGATTCATGTTTTGGTTGACTTGGTCACCCATAGTTCTGAATTACCTAACAGTTCTTTCGATTTCAGAATCAAATGGAATAAAGGGACTGCCTTGACTTTGATTATTTGACTTACACTACCTGAAACCTGTAATGTAACAAAAAAATAACTAAAAGTAAAAACTGAATAGATTTATAAAAATTCAGAATAGTATATCAATTTTTTACAAATTCCCTGGAAACAACACCAAAAATTGATTGCGTCCTTTTGCACATGCAAGTGTACGCAGTTTGATAAGTAATATAGCACTAGTAAGTCCAGATATCGATCCCATAGAGAATTGATGAATTGATTACTAAAGTGATTTCCTATTCTAATTATTCAGTGAGTAAAAAAGAGATAGTGTCTGATTTAGAAATTATTAACTACTAATGACTTGAAATTCTAAGACTTAAAGACAATTTCTATTTGTGTTGTGATTTCAGAGATGTTTAATGATCCAGGATTGCAGACATAGAATAATCCAAATTGAGTTATCAATTAACTAGTTTAACTAATTTTCTGAGTAACTAGTTGCGGGTTGATATTTGCAATGTTTAGCGTCTTTCCAAAACTGCCTTTATGCCTACTTCACATTTTCTAACTCCTATATTCCCGTGGTCACCGGTCGATAGTGAAGTGCATGTGATTATTTTTCTATATCAACTAAGCAAGGCTAACTGGTATATTCTTATCCATATTAGCCAATTGTTCCCCCTTAAGAGTCACAACCAAGCTCTACCTTCTCTTATTGTGAAAGTAAGTTTGTTATTACTAGTCCAACCTACATACCATAGATAGTATCTGAGATTGACCAGATCATCATATAATTAAGAGCAAGAAAAGATAAGTAATTCAATAATGAAAATCCAATCAATCTATATTAATTTCAAATATCAACATTCATATTCATCCACAACCCTAGATACTATGTGTTTAGCTACTCATGAATTGATTACAAAAGCAAGAACTCATGAATAGAAGAAGAATCAATCATAAAAAATATAAAAAAAGAATGGAAAAACCTAGGTAGAAAACCCTAGTTCTTTGTATCCTGCGTGTTTCCTCTCAAAATTTGTTCTTCTTTTCAAAATCTGAATAAAAGTAGTATATATAGTGTTTAGGGGGGTTCCAGGTTGGTTCTAGGTCAAAAGGATCAAACCAGACCAATTGTCACACTCCGAGCCTACCCTCTTGACGTAACACGGGACCTGAGACTACAAGTGATCCCAAGCTATCCCTTGAACTTAGCATGACATAATATAAGGATGAACATATTGATATAGTGAAAGCTTAACATGAATAATAAGCAGTAAATATGTAAAATAAATAAGTCTGAGAATAACAATCTAAATCAATGAATACTACAGTCAGACTATGTCTGAAAAGCTTTTAAACTGATAAGGCGAGTTGCTGGGACAAGATCCCCATCTAACTCTAAGTACCAAAGAAAATCATGAAAATAAGGTAAACTCATAACTAAATCCTCGAATGATGAGGACTCACTACTGTGACTAGAAATCCTGCTGGTATCTTGCCACGAGTCTTGGAACGAGCGCCTGAATCTGCATTATGATAGGATGCATCACAAGAAGCATGCGGTTAGTACTATAGAATATACTGAGTATGCGAGATATGCATAAGTCACCAAAAAGGGTACTTGAAGTCATGCTTAAAGCTGAAATCATGCAATAGTAGTAAAAGCTGTAATACAATAACTCAAAAGAAAATCATAACCTGAAATCATATTATATAACTATAAGTCATAAAGTAATGAGTTTGAACTTGAAAACAAGAATTCATGTAAACTTATTAAACTTGAAGTCATTTTAGTGGGGAGTTTCTCGTAATTGATATAGACCATGTGAGCTACATGGAATCTAACTTCTGAACCCTAGTTGGTAGAGCTCTCTGATACCTTGCCGGGGTATAAGACCATGCTTAGAGTAAAACCACTATCATGAGCCCATTGGTCTAGAGGAGATTCTCTCAACTAACGAGGACCCTCTTAACCTACACTGGCAACGTAGTTTGGACTTGGGTTGTCTTGAACTCTTGTCCTTTTGGTGGTAAATACTATTGCCAAAATCATACCATAGAGCTCATACATAACATAAAACTATATCTCTTAAAAGTTTAGCATAGCACTAGTCCGAATACATGTTCTTACTAAATTTCATAACTTGAGGAACTAGACATGCTATTTTCTAAATACTTGAGGTCATGTTATCTGAACATGCCAAATTTTCTTAAAATAAGCAATACATGTGAAATTATGCTAGGTTCATAGTTCAAATTATGAATTTAAGAAATACTTGTAAAAACTAAGTAGGAATAGAAAACATATAACAATATAAGGGAATCAAATTTACAAGAAAATCATATAATTGGGTAAGAACTCTAATTTTATAAGTTCATAAAATCAAAGTAAAATTTGGGGTTTTGGGCATAAGGATGGAAGAAAACTCATACTGAATACCCACATACCTGAAATTGAAGCTTTCTTAACTAAAACCACAAGGTGGAGAATTGGAGAAGAATCCCTGGGTCTTAAAGCTTGAGGGAAGAGTCCTTTTCTTTCTTTATGAGTTTTGATCGTGAGAATGAGGGGGGATTTTGACTAAGTATGAATAAAACCCCTCTAATTAGTCTTAAAATGACTTAACATAGGAGCTAAAAGAATAGGAAAGGTCCAAAGTACCCCTGGGAGTCTTAAATGAAAAACTGCTAAAAAATTTGATGCATGGTTCCACGGGCACGAACCACGGTCCATGGACCAGTCCACAGCCTGTGGACCTGGTTAGTGGTCCTACTCCATTTTGTCAGGTTGCAGGCCTAACTTTCGCGAGGTCCAATCATCGTCCGTTATCTAATTCACGGTTCGTGGATCCCTCACGTGGATATTGTTGACACCCAATTTTGGCTCTCGTTTTCCTTGTAATTAATTTTTCGATGCTTTTCAGTCCTAAATACTTTAACAAATAATTTTTTTTTATTTTTTTTAATATTAATTTCAACAAATTTTGCTTAGAATAATAATAATATTATTTTCTTTTCTTTTTACCTTTACATGTTTACTACTTTGCCTTAAAAATACAATAGCTATTAATGTTGTATCTCATATATATAAAAACTCAAAAAAATAAAAATATTTTTGTAGTTTATTATTATTATTTTCTTTCACTATAACAAAAGTTATTATATTAATTTTATTTTAAACTCTGATCATATATTTTTTTTTTTGTCTTATTGCTATAATATTTTTTAAGTATAGTTTCTATTAAGTATGAAGCGTAACTACGCATACCAAAGTTATTTTTTATATGTATGTATGTATGTGTGCGTGTGTATATGTGTATATGTATATGTATGTATATTTTGAAAATTAATTAGGAGTAAAGAAATATTATTAAATTAATTTAGTAAAAATGATTGGGAAAAATTGAATCTTTCTAAAACAACTAATTTTTGTATTAACTTAGTTGCTAAACTTAGACCAATTTAACTTTTAATTCAGCCAAATATTTGGCCCAATCCTTAAACACGACCCAATTACCTATTCAATTAACACCTGAAACACCCCTAATCCTTTCTCCCGTCGGTTCATCATCTTCATCATCCTAATACACCATCAAACCCCCTTCTTCACTTTCTTCTCCAGACAAACCCTGAGCTTTTAGTAGAAGCCTAATCACCGCCCTTATCAACCCGGTCAGAGCATTCATTGTTGACTTTGGTTCAAAGATTGAGTGTTTTCTTGCCCAAAAATCTCATCCGAAGCAGATCTATCAAATCAAATCCAGATTATGGGGGATATGTCTCGATCTCCTTTGACTCTTTTCAAAATCTAGGCCCTCACCCTTCTCTTCTTCTTTCAGAGGATCCTAAGATTCAAATTTGAAAACTCGTTCTTTTGGGTATAAATAGAGGTGGTCTGTGAGACCATGGGGGCATTGAAAATAGAGTGGGGAAATAGGAGAAAGATCTCACTTATAACTATTATTTTTTATTTTCTCTCAATTCCTCCAAGTTTTTCTTCGTATCTGTCTGTTCGCGTATAGCTCGTGTGTTGTGGAAACTCATCCCGGCAACTCGTCGTCTTAGTTCGCTGCTCCAAAGAAGGTCCGTACTCATCCTTTTCATCTCATTTAGTTCATAGAGCAGACATAGTTATTTTAATATTCTCAACACTAGTTGAATTTTCTAATTTTTTTTTTCTTTTGAGTATTTTTTAGAATCTGTGATATTGCCATTTTTGTTTGATATAAATTAGTAGGTAAATATTGATTATGTTGCTCGAGAATGTGATTAATCCTATTCGAATAGGATCCATTTTCATAATGTTAAAGGACCGATTCTCCATGATCTTTGCTAAAAATCAAAATGTAGAACGGTGGGGTGGGAAACTGTGATTTTTTTTATTTTTTTTTTCAAAAAGGGCTGCTCACTTAGCTAAAAGATTGATGAGAATAGATGTTGGATCCACTATTGGTCTAATTTTCCAGTCCCCTCCGTTGCGTATATATTATGTCGGAGACAATGCGCACATAAGTCTTTTACCTTGTTTAAGTGAACACTAAAAATCATGATCATAGGACTTCAAAGTTATCACAAATGAGGCTCAAACACTAAAAGTAATGTGCTGCATTTTAAGGTTGAAGTGCTCTTTTTATCTGTTGTAACGTGTGTGATATTACCGTATAGTCTTATTTTTGTTCTTCTGTTACTCAATATCAAGATAATGTAGAATCATGCTTTGCTATTACTAATCACATCTTCTTATTTGAGTTCATGGTAATAGAGTTGGTCTTCATATCATTTTATTAAACTAACTGGAAAGTAGGAAAAGGGCAGTGAGGTTAAGTTAAATTTTTCATGGACATGAAGTATGTGTTGGGATTATCAGTTAATATACTCTTGCATTAATCAGTGACTTCGTTGTTGATATGATAGTGTGAACATTAGTTTCCTGTTCCATCGTCTACTTAAAATAATTGAATCTAACAGTTGGGATGACTTTGAACTATGTTCTAATCGAAGTAATTGACTGAAGTTTCTTAAATATTGATTTGTCGTGTTCTTATTTAATAACAAGTCTTAAATCTGAACGTGCTATGTTTTTTGAAGCTATAGTACTGCCAAGAGCATTTCCGCAGTTAACCAAGTAAACTTAAGCTAATGAACAAATACATCTATTTATTCATTCATGAAAATTATTATTTCACTGCCTAATGTGTCGTGGTAGCTCGCAATGAGTTATGATTAGGACTATTTGCTGGATTAATTCTGAAATGTCTATGATGGACCGGTGACTGTTTTCAAGCATGTTAAGTTGGTATCATTCCTCCATTATAAGTGTAATCCTATCTGAGAACTTTAATTAGGTATGTGTCCCTCCCGTCGCTTAGTGATATCCAGAGGTCAGATATAGCTAACACTAGTTTGACTGTGAAGTTGCTAAGGTTCTGTTCTTTTAGCACATCACTGTTGAGAATAATTTTTCTTTCTTCTATTAACCATTATTTGGCTGGATCTTATGATACCCTGTATCCATTAAAATATGATCAAGCCATAGCTATATTCAAATGGCCAAAAGATGGAAGGAAATGAAAGCCTGCGTTTGAGTTCGAGTTATTTTAAGCTTCTAAAAAGGGATCCGAACGAAGTCTAATGTGCTGGATTATTCATGAGTTTTAGAAGCTCGAGGGGATAGCGTTAATCAGTTATTCCTATATTTGGCTAGGACTGATAGTTTACTTTCGAGATGCTCTAGTCGCATTCAGCTTATTTTCAAGCAAGTTGAGACTGAGTTAATCTTGAATGGAGTTTGCTTGCTTTCTAAATCAATGTTAAGCTTATAGTCTCCTAGACTCCACTTTGTGAGACCACATTAAGTGTGTCATTGTTATTGTAGCCACTTCTAGTTTCATACTCCAAATGTTTTCCTTCAAAATAAAATAAAAATAACAATAATAATAATAATAATTCTTTGTTTCCTCTTTTATACAAAGTCATGACCAGTTAGTCTTTTTTTTTTTTAACAAACCAAGCAGTCATTAAGTTCTTTCTTTTTTTAAAAAAAAACAGTTTTAAAAAAAAAATTATGTCTTCTTTTCTTGTAGAGTCTGATGTCTTGTTTTCAGTGTAAGAGATTCGTAAAGAGTTTCATTTACTTCCTTTAGACTCCCAGACTACCGAATATTATAAACATGTATATGTCGAACCCTCCCTAAGTTAGATGTATATAGTTAAATGTTGCTCTATGTACACTGCCTAGAACTCTTCCTTTACGTGTACTGTTTCATCTCAGCTCCAAACAATGTCATTCTTTCAAAATTTTGCTTCAGTTCCAAGGGTAATTAAATTTCCTCCTGATCTATTTTTAGGGGTGAACTTGAGTAGTTTGTTCTTCAAATATATAAAAGACCTGTCCGGGTATTTGGTGTATTTTCTTATTTCATTCAAAGTAGCTGATAGTTGTCTCTCATTGAGCATATAAATGTGAAATCATGAGATTAAGGCAGGTCATATAGCATGCTTATTTCACACTAAAATGTTTAATTGGTTTGAAGTTCTGAGAGTATTGAATTACTTTTTTGTGTGTGAGCAATTTAAGTAGAGTGTTTCCTTGTTCGTTTTGACCCTTTGTTCAAATAATAAAAAGAGATAGATGCACGAGGTTAGTATGGCCTAAATATTATTAACTGTCTCACTATCTGTATATGGCGACTAATTGTAGTATAAATTTAGCTTAATTGTTATTTAACTGATTCACTAATCCTTATTCTTTTCTTGTGCATGTGAAATCCTATGAGTCCACGTGGACTTAAACTTATTGCATTTCGGGTTGAGTCAAAGGCTCAACATAATCTTATCGAGTCAACCATTCAGCCCATTTCTCGCGATCAACCGAAAAGAAATAGAAATGGGTTCCAAAATTTATTTCGCAACATTTCTTGAAGACCCACTTCTCGTCAGACGATCAGAAAAAGGAAGTGGGAAAAATCAAGTATTAGATTTTGGGCTATAAGTCTAAAGTCGACTTCTTATCATTAGCTTTTGTTTATATGCATACTTCTGTATCACTAACATTTGTTTGATTGAAATTTTTTAATTTAGATGAATCCCCAAAGAGGTTATTTCATTTAGATGTGTTTCTTTACTATTTCATATTACACTTCTCGCATCAAATCACAGAGACAGAGATTTAAAATATTCCAATCAATTGATTAAATTGATTTTGGTTTAGGCTTAAAATGGTATCTCGGCTTAGTAGAGGTTTTAAGTTTAAAAATAATAAATTATTGTCATGCTTTATTCAAATACTTTCTTTAAGTTGAATCAAATTTTCGTTTTGTAAAGTGCAGTATTTTAGTTCTGTTTTTTAGCTAGTATAAAAATCTCACTCTTTCAAAATTTTAAAGTTTAAAGAATTGATATATTTGTCAAAATTTTACTCAAAAAAATAAAAAATTCTTATGTTGGTTCTAGCCACAAATTTTTTTAAATCCGTCTGTTAACTGCATTTGCGGATTTTTTAAAATGCCTAACTCCTTCTTCGAAAAATCACTTGAACCCTTATCCCGAACTCTGGTTATTAAATAAAAAGTTTTTTTTAAACGGCCTTTAAAAAATGGTTTTCTTAATTTCCTAAAAATTAAGTGGCGACTCTTCTCTTTTCTTTTATTTTGTCAAAATAAATTGCCAAGTTATGAAAGTGTTTTGATTAAGTTCAAAATGCGTCGTAACAGATATCCGACTTAAGGGTGGTCTGCATAGGTTGTTCCACGGATGGCATCCACGTCTCCTAGTCTGTTCTATGATATATGGAACCCATGCGTGGTTCTTGTTAGTCACTTGATAGCTTAACACTTACAATTTCAGTCTTGATTTTATCTTAGGATTTTCGGGGTGTTACAATATCTCCCCCTTGGGATCATTCTTCCTTGAATAAAAACTAACAAAGTATATATGGATTCAAGAGACATGCATGCATACTGAAAATATAAAAATAACTAATAGAAGATGAAACTGAGGGGAATACTGACGAGGAATATGAGGATACTGAAGAGAAACTATTACCTCAAGCTAAAGCTGAATCGAAAGGAAAGAAGTGAGGGAACTTGGTCATCATAGATGCTTCTGCTTCCCAAGTAGCTCCCTCAACTGACTAGTTCCTTCGAAGGACTTTTACCAAAGTGACTTCCTTATTCCTCAACTTACAAACCTAACGGTCAAGAATCTCAACTGGAATATCTTTGTAAGAGAGACTATCCTTCACAACCACACTCTCTAATGGCACAACTGAGGATGGATCACCAATGCAAATCTTCAACAAGGATACATGAAAGACTAGGTGCATCGATGCTTACTCTGCGGGCAACCCTAACTCATAAGACACTTTAGCAACTCTTTTCAGAATCCTGTAGGGACTTACATACCAGGCACTAAGCTTCCCCTTCTTACAAAATCTCATCACTCCCTTCATAGTTGAAACCTTCATAAACACCCAATCATTAACTGAGAATTCTAAGTCCCTTTTTCTCACATCTGCATAAGATTTCTGATGAATTTGGGCTTCCTTTAGCCTCTCCCTGATAAGCTGAATCTTTTCCATAGTCTCATGAACTGAATCTGGCCTTATCAATGCTACCTCACCTACCTCAAACCAGCTAATAGGTGATCTACACCATCACCCATAAAGTGCCTCATATGGAGCCATCTGAATGCTAGAGTGAAAGCTGTTATTGTAGGCAAAATCTATAAGAGATAAGTGATCATTCAAATTACCTTTAAAGTCGATCACACAAGCCCTTAATATATCCCCTAAGGCATGGATAGTACGCTCTGCCTGGACATTTTTCTACGTGTGAAATGTTATGCTAAGATTCACTTGAGTACCAAGACCTTTCTAGAAAGACTTCCAAAACTGGGATGTAAACTGAGTGCCCCCATCTGAGATGCTAGACAAGGGAACGCCATGTAATCTGAATAACTCATGGATGTAGAGTGTCACGTAACGTGACATGGTGCTTAGAGCCACAAGTGACCCCAAGCTAACCCATGGTTTGGCATATACTAAGCATTCTGAATAGTACTGACTAAGCGGAGGCTAAACTGGATGAAATTAAGTTTTAAAATTTAAGCTGAAAATCTCTGAATCTAATATAAGTTTAGAAAGTAAAAAAACTGAATAAGCTGAAGTCTGACTCTTTGTCTGAAAGCCTCTACTACTGATGAGTTGCTAGGACAAGATCCCAGCTCACTCTAAAATACTGAAACTAAAATAAGCTAAAAGAAAATGTCATAAAAGTCCATCCTCAGATGATAAGGACTTACCACTAGAAATCACTAAGATAGCGCTGGGTCGAGCTAATTGTGATGTTGAGTCTAAGAACCTGAACCTGCATCATGATAAGATGCAGAACATAGATTATGCGATCAGTACTTTGAGTTTACTAAGAATGCGGGATATGCAATATAACTGAACATGTTAGAATGCTCATATGTTGTTTAACAAATACTGTAAACTGAACTATGGTACATAGTCCCAATCATAATCATGTATAAAATCTGAAATGCAAGGATTTCTGAAAGTGTAGTGAAAAACTGTAAAACCAAACTGTGGGCCTAGTACACAACTACTGCATCTAATTTCTAGAAAAGATATAGACTAAAATCTTACTGATTTCATGTTTAAAATTAAGTGCTAGCAATCTGGGTTAACTTCTGAAGAAAACTCATTCTCATGAAAATACTACAATTTCAGGCGAAATTCTTGATTTCTGAAAGTTCTTGTAAAAGCTCATACAAATCATTGAAAACATGGTACCAATCTTCTAACATAGGATATAAATCATGTAGAAAGCATAAGGACTAAATTTTGTAAGAGACTGCACAATAGGGAAAGAACCCTAGCTTCTAAAACCATGAAAATTAAAGTAAAAGATTGGAGTTTTGGGCATAAGGGAAAAATGAACCCTTACTGAATACCCACATGTCGGGTAGAAGAAAATTCCTGAAATAGGGATGGGTATCTGAAGCTTTGGAGAAGAAAGCCCTAAGCCAGAGAGCGCTCTTTCTCTCTTTCTGAACTTGAATTGATGGAATGATTGAAAAATAGGCTAAGTCTTACTAAAACCTCTTAAAATTTACCAAAAATTACTTAGTATAGAATTTAAAAGAGTGGGGAAAAGACCAGAATACCCCTGACCAAAAATAAAAAGTTACAGGAAATCCTACCGGACAAGCTTGTCCGATGGCCTATTGGACCTGCCACGGCTAGTCATGGGTGGCCGTCGGGTTAGAGCTGGCTGGGCTGGATTGGTGGTCCATTCTCATGGTAAAGGCCCACGGCCCGTGGTAGCTCCCACGATGCGTGGCTTTACCGTTGGGGCTGAGGGGTGGCTATTGAGCCACTGGTGGATTTCCACGAAGGGTTTCCACGACCCATGGGACTTCCCATGGTATGTGGCCAGCCCGTTGTGGCTGAAAAAGATTAGGCTATTTCTACTGCCAGCCCGATGGGACATCACCGTGGGACCTAAAAATTATAGGTTTAACTTGATTTCTAAGTTTAAATGCTAGTTCAAATCTAGGGTATTACAATATCTCCCTCTTGGGATCATTCGCCCTTGAATGAAGACTAAACAAGCAGAGTTTGGAGGGAAAGAGCTGCAATCACTACCAAATGAATTCTATAAGCTGAAATACTGACACAACAACTGAGTTCTAACTGAAATATCACTGAACTAAGGTCATTAATCATGAATGCATACTAGGAGCATGAGAATTACTGGAGGAACAGAACTAAAGCAATATACTAAGGAGGAAACTACTACCTCAAGCTGAAACTGAATTAAAAGGGAATAGGTGAGGGTACTTGTCCATCATAGCTTCTTCTGCTTCCCAAGTAGCTCCCTCAACTGACTGGTTCCTCCAAGGACTTTCACCAAAGCGACTTCCTTATTCCTCAACCTACAAACCAGATAGTTGGGACTCTTAACTGGGACCTCTTCATAAGAGAGACTATCCTTCACATCCACACTTTCTAAAGGCACAACTAAGGCTGGATCACCAATGCACTTTTTAAACAAGGATATATGAAAAACAGGGTGCACTGATGCTAACTCTGCGGGCAACTATAACTCATAAGACACTTTGCCAACTTTTCTCAAAATCCTATAGGGACCTATACACCAGGGACAAAGATTTCTATTATTACAGAATCTTTTCACTCCCTTCATAGGTGAAACTCTCAGAAACACCCAATCATCAACTTCAAATTCTAAGTCTCTTCTCCTTACATCTGCATAGAACTTCTGCGACTCAGAGATGCCTTGAATCTCTCCCTAATAAGCTGAACTTTCTCAAACCAGTCTATAGGTGATCTACACCTCCGCTCATAAAGTGCCTCATACGGAGCCATTCGAATGATAGAATAAAAGTTGTTATTATAGGCGAACTCTATAAGAGGTAAGTGATCATACCAATTACCTTTGAAATCGATCACACAATCCCTCAATATATCCTCTAAGGTCTGGATGGTACGCTGTGCCTGGTCTTCTGTCTGTGGATGGAACACTGTCCTAAGATTAACTTCACTACCAAAACCTTTCTGAAATGAATTTCAGAACTGAGATGTAGAATGAGTGCCCCTATCTGAGATGGTGGATAAGGGAAATCCATGCAATATGACTACCTCACGAGTGTAGTTTCTAGCATAATCCTCTGTTAAATTAGTAGTCTTGGCAGCCAAGAAGTGGGATGACTTAGTCATCCTGTCTACTACCACCCAAATTGAATCGTGTTGTCTGCTAGTATGCAATTTACCTGTAATGAAGTCCATAATTATCACTTCCCACTTCCAAGTAGGAATGTCTATATCCTGAGTCATACCTCCCGATCTCTGATGCTCCACCTTTACTTGCTAGCAGTTGGGACACTTAGCCATAAAATCTGCAATGTCCCTCTTCATACCATTCCACCAATATAATTCAAATAGATCATAGTGTATCTTGGTGGCACCAGGATGAATAGATTATCTGGAGCTGTGAACCTCTCTCAAAATCCGCTGTCTCAACTCATCCACATTTGGAACACATAACCGACCCTTATAATGAGGAACACCATCTCCCCCTTGGGAGAAAACCTCTATATTCTGCTGATGGACAACACCTTTCAACTGATGCAAGATGGGATCACTATCTTGTTTCTCCTTCACTTTAACTACCAAAGAAGATTCTGACCCATTTTGAACTATCACACCACCATTCGCTGAATCAGTAAGGTGAACCCATAAACGAATAAGCCTTTGAACATCCTTAGCTAATTCCTTCTTCCCTTTCTCAACTTGTGACATACTACTCATAGACAATTTGCAAAGTGCATCAGCCACTACATTGGCCTTACCCGGATGGTAAAGCACACTCATGTCATAATCTTTAAGAAGCTCAAGGTACCTTCTCTGACGAAGACTTAAATCCTTCTTAGTGAACACATAATGGTGGCTCTTATAGACGGTAAACATATCCATATGGACACCATACAGCAGTGTCTCCAAATCTTCAAAGTAAAAACAACTGCTTTTAACTCAAGGTCATGAGTCGGATAGCTCTTCTCATAAATCTTAAGCTGTCTGGAAGAATATGCAATGACATTGCCACACTGCATTAGAACACAACCTAATCCAACTCTAGATGCAACATAATACACAAAAAATTCGTATAAACCCTCTAGTAGAGCCAAAACTGGACCTGTAGTCAACCTAGTATTCAATTCCTGGAAGGTCTTTTCACATTCATCAGACCACTGAAACTTAATCTTTTTCTAAGTCAACTTGGCCAAATGGGGTAGCTAGGGATGAAAATCCCTCAACAAATCTCCTATAGTACCTAGCTAAACTAAAAAAGCTCCTAATGTCTGTCAGAGAAGTGGGTCTAGGCTAGTCCTTTACTGCCTCTATTTTCTGTGAATCTGCTCGAATGCCCTTCTTAGATGCCACACTACTTAGAAAAGCAATTGATTGCAACAAAAACTCACACTTGCTGAACTTAGAAAATCACTGGCGATCGTTGAGAGTTTGAAGCACAACCCTCAAATAGTTTGCATGCTCCTCCTCACTCTGAGAATAAACAAGGATATCATCTATGAAGACAATGATGAACATATCCAAGTACTATTTGAATACCCTATTCATCAAGTACATAAAAGCCGTAGGAGCATTCCTTAGTCCAAAAAACATAACCACAAATTCATAGTAACCATATCGAGTTCTGAAGGCTGTCATTGGAATGTCACATTCACTAACTCTGAGCTAATAATAATCGGATCTGAGGTCAATCTTGGAAAAATAACTGGCCCCCTGAAGCTGGTCGAACAAGTGATCAATCGTAGGAATATGATACTTGTTATTGATTGTGACTTTGTTCAATTGATGGTAGTCAATGCATATTTTGAACGAACCATCTTTCTTACGCACTAAGTGAATTGGAGCACCCCATGTAGAGATGTTAGGTCTGATAAAACCTTTATCCAGGAGGTTTCTTATCTAGTCTTTCAACTCCTTAAGCTTTACTGGAGCCATTATGTAAGGAGGAATGTATATGGGCTACGTATTTTGAAGAAGGTCTATCCCAAAGTCAATCTCCCGCTTAGGAGGAACTCAGGTCAGATCCTCAAGAAACACTTCTAAGAACTCACTGAATATTGGAGATGACTAGAGAGATAGGGTCTTGGACTCTTAATCCTTAACCTGAACTATGTGGTAGATGTACCCATTTAAGATCATATTTCTAGCCTGAAGGTAATATATGAAATGACCATTTGACATTAAAGGACTACCCCGCCACTCTAATACCAAGTTTGTCAGACCTCGAGTCTACACCCTGGATGCAACATGGTGCTTAAAGCCACAAGTGACCCCTTGCTAACCCAAGGTCTTGCATATACTAAGCATTCTGAGTGATACTGACTTAACAAAAGCTAAACTGAATGAAATATAAGTTTTAGATTTAAGCTGAAAATATCTGAATCTAATATAAGTCTGTAAAGTAAAAACCAACTGAATAAGCTAAAGTCTGACTCTATGTTTGAAAGTATCTACTACTGATGAGTTCGCTGGGAGAAGCTTCAATCTAACTCCACTATACCGCAAATAAAATAAGCTAAGAGAAAATTTCATAAAACTCCATCCTTTGATGATGAGGACTCACAACTAGTAGTCACTGAGATGGCCCTGGGTCGAGCTAATCGTGATGTTGAGTCTGAGAACCAGAACTTGCATCATCATAAGATGTAACACATAGAGTATATGGTCAGTACTTTGAATATGTTGAGCATGCGGGATACACAATATAACTGAACATGCTAGAATGCTGATATGTTGTTTAAAAAAAATGTAAACTGAACTATGGTACATAGGCCCAAACATAATCATGCATAAAATCTGAAATGCAAGGATATTTTAAAAATTATAGTGAAAAGTTGTAAAACTGAATTGTGGTCCTAGTACACAACTACTGAGTCTAATTATGTGGGAGAATCTGTTAACTGACATAAATCACTTGAGCTAAGAAGACCCAATATACCTTGTAAGGGTATAGAGGCATGACTGGCATGATCACTAGTTCTGATGCCCAATTGAGGGGATAAATAAACCTATAGTAGCATGTAGTTCTAGGACATTAGGGTTTGTTGAACCCTAGGCCAACTCGGTGCTAAGTACTACTCCCAAAACTTGTTAAAGTTAGCTCATTAAAATCTAAAGTACTGGAATGCTGCGTCAGAACTTAACTAGGCTGAAATCATTATTTTCCTAAAAGTTGTAGACTGAAAACTGACTGATTTTATGCTCAAAATTGATTGCTAGCAATCTGGGTTAAATTCTGAAGAAAATCCATTCTCATGAAAATACTATAATCTTGGGCTAAATTCTTGATTTCTGAAAGTTCTTGTAAAAACTTATACAAATCATTGAAAACATGGTACCAATCTTCTAACACATGATATAAATCATGTAGAAAGCATAAGGACTAAATTCTGTAAGAGATTGCATTATAGGGCAAGAACCCTAGTTTCTAAAACCATGAAAATTAAAGTAAAAGACTAGGGTTTTAGGCATAAGGGCAAACTAATCCCTTAATGAATACCCACATACTTAGTAGAAGAAGATTTATGAACTGGCGATGGTGTTCTGAAGCTTTAGAGAAGAAAGCCCTAAGCCAGAGAGCGTTCTTTCTCTCTTTCTGAACTTGAATTGATGGAATGATGGAAAAATAGGCTAAGTCTGATTAAAACCTCTTAAAATATACCCAACATGACTTAGAATAAGATTTAAAATAGTGGGGAAAAGACTAGAATACCCCTGACTTAAAATAAAAAAATTACAAAAAATCTCGTCGGACGAGCTTGTCTAATGGCCTGTTAGACCTGCCATGGCCCATCGTAGGTGGCCATCAAGATGGAGTTGGCTGGGCTGGGTTGCTGGTCCATTCCCACCCCCCGTTGTAGCTCTCAATGTGTGTGCCCTTGCCGTCATGACTGAGGGGTGGCTACTGAGCTAATGGTGGATTCCCACGATGGGTTCCCATAGCCCATGGGACTTCCCACGACCCATGTCTAGACCATCGTGGCTACAAAACCTCAGGCTATTCCCATGGCTGGCCTGATGAGCCATCGTGCCTCACATGGCTCGTGGTACGTGCCCGTAGGACCTGAAAGTTACAGGTTCAGCTGGATTCTTAAGTTTAAATACTAGTTCATATTTCGGGAGGTTACATAGAGTCTGACCTAATTCTCTACTGAATCAGTAGTCTTGACAAGAAAAAAGTAGGTTGACTTAGTCATCCTGCCTACCACCACCCAAATTGAATAGTTCTATTTGTAAGTATGTGGTAACCTCTTAATGAAGTCCATATTGTTCACTTCCCACTTCCATGTAGGAATGTCAATTTCCTGAGTCATACTTTCCGGTTTATGATGTTCTACTTTTACCTGTTGGTAATTTGGACACTTAGCCACAAAATTTGCAATGTCCCTCTTCTTGCCATTTCACCAATAGACTTCCCATAGGTCACTGTATATCTTGGTGGCATCGGGATTGATAGAATATTTGGAGCTATAAGTCTCTGCTAAAATCCATTGTCTCAGCCCATCTACATCTGGAACAAATAGCCAAACCTAATATTAAAGCACACCAACTCCCCCTTGAGAGAAAACCTCTACTCTCTGCTGGTGTACAACACTTTTTAACTGATACAATATAGGATCTCTGTCCTGCTTCTCCTTTACCTCTACTACCCATTAAGACTCTGAGCCATTCTGAACTATAGTACCATCATTTCCTAAATCTGTAAGGCGAAACCCTAAATGAGCAAGCCTATGAACATCCTTAGCTAGCTCATTCTTATCTTCTTCAATATGTGACACACTAATCAAGGACAATCTGCTAAGTGCATTAGCCACTACATTGGCCTTACCCGAATGGTAAAGTATGCTCATGTCTTAATCCTTAAGGAGCTCAAATTACCTTCTCTGTCAAAGATTCAACTTCTTCTGAGTTAGCAAATATTGGAGGCTCTTATGGTCGGTAAACATATCCACAAGGACACCATACAAGTAGTGTCTCCAAATCTTTAAGGCAAAAACAACTATTGCAAGCTCAAGATCATGAGTCGGGTAGTTCTTCTCATGAACCTTAAGCTATCTAGAAGCATAGGCAATGACCTTACCATGCTGCATCAAAACACAATTGAGGCCTACTCTGAATGCATCATAGTAAACGACGAAGCCATCTGAACCTTCTGGTAGAGTCAAAACTAGAGCTGTGGTCAATCTAGTTTTTAATTCTTGGAAGTTCTTTTCACACTCATCGGACCACCGAAACTTAACCTTTTTCTGAGTCAACCTGGTCAATAGGGAAGCTATGGTTGATATCCCCTTAACAAATCTCCTGTAGTAACCAGTCAAGCCCAAAAAGCTCCTAATGTCTGTTAGAGAACTGGGTCTAGGCCAGTTCTTTACTGCCTCTATCTTCTGTGAATTTACTCAAATGCCTTTATTAGACACCACATGACCCAAAAAAGCAAGTGACTGAAACCAAAACTCACATTTGCTGAACTTAGCGAATAACTGGTGATCCTTGAGAGTTTGTAGCACAACCCTCAAATGATTTGCATGCTCCTCCTCACTTCGATAATAAACAAGGATGTCATCTATAAAGATAATAACAAACATATCCAAATACTATTTGAATACCCTATTCATCAAGTGCATAGAAGTTGCAGTAGAATTTATTAGTTCAAAAGACATAACTACAAATTCATAGTGACCATACCGAGTTCTGAAGGATGTCTTCAAAATGTCACATTCTCTGACTCTGAACTGACGGTAACTGGAACTGAGGTCTATCTTGGAAAAGTAAATGGCACCCTGAACCTGGTCGAACAAGTCACCAATACTAAGGATGGGATACATATTCTTGATTGTGACCTTGTTTAATTAATAATAGCTAATGCACATTCTGAGTTAATCGACTTTCTACACATGAATAGAACTGGAGCACCCTATGGAGAGATGCTGGGTCAGATAAAACCTTTATGTAAAAGGTCTTTTAGCTGATCTTTCAATTCCTTAAGCTCTACTGGAGACATTCTATAAGGAGGAATAGATATGGGTTTGTAATGACCCTCCCCATCATTATGGGTGAGCTATTCGTGTGAGAAAATGGGTTAGAAAACATCCGAGTTGGGGAGTAAAATTTTTTAGGTTAGGCTAGGCTTGAACATACGATAATCCAAGAAATGATTGGGTAAAATGACTAAGTTTGAGCTAGATTTTCTATTATCTAAGAAATTAAGGAGTGTATAGGACTTCTCGAAAATGAATTCGGGTGAGTAGAACTCTTGATATCAAACTTCACGTGAAGGGGCTGGTTTGGAACGTCAAGGTTTGAATGTGTATTACAAACTGAGAAAACTGGGAGGATTCCCGAGGTTCTATCCCTATGTCAGCCGCTATAGTGGGTGCCATGCTTCTATGTCGATGACTGCTATAGCGGAGAAATTCCTGCTATAGCAGAAGTCAAGGCAGTCAACCCTGCTATAGCGGGCGGCTTCCACTACGGAGGCACCGCTATAGCGGGATTGGGCAGCTATAGCAGCATAAGTTGTTGGTAATGCAAAAATTCCCAAAAATATTCATTCTTTATCAAGAACATTTTAGGAAAGGGAAGAGGCGATTTGGGGAATTTTCTACTGATTTTCCATCAAGATTCTTGTTAAAGGTAAGTCTTTTATTCCCCTAACTTAGTACTTCAATTTCTATACCTTAGAATCGATAGTTACGGGCCTTGGGGAGGGTTTGGCTTGAACTAAGATGGAAAATATGGTGTAACAAGGAATGTTAGGTGTAAAAGCCTTGGGTTTTGTTTATAAATTGTTTATTCATGATTATATTATCATAATTCGCAAGTGTAACCATAAAAATTGGTAGGTCTAGGTGAATTATTGGTGGGAATGCCCTAGGTTGGGTGGAATGATCATGAGGTTGGCTTGGGGTTTGGGATTAAAATATAAATCGAGAATATTGAGGCTATTTGGGTTAATTTTTGTGTTTTGTTGTTGTTTTTAGACCAAGATCAAGCTCAAACTTCAAGAAACAGGAAAGCTCCACTCCGGTAGAGCATTCAAGCTTGATTTGAGGTAGGTGATAGTTGAATTATTCGCCAAAGTACATTATCTGTGCATGTTAACTATTTGATTAGTATTGCCTGCACATTTCATATTTTAGGGGATAAGGAACTGAATATTAATGATGTCTGGTTGTCAATCTCATGCAATGAACTTGTCTTAAATACTTGTTGGTTTTACTAGTGTGGTTGGTTTTCATTGTGTTGTGTTTGTTGTGATATCTGTGACTTTCGGTTGGCTCGAGTACCACACTTGGTATAATTCATTGGTTGGCTCAAGTACCACACCTGGTATGGGATATCTATTAGTTGGCTTAGGTACCACACCTAGTATAGTTTCTATTATGGTTAGCTACGGTACCACGCCTAGTACATGTTTGATTGTGTTGGTTCCATGAGTGAATGAGGTTATTTCTTGTGATGCAATTATTTACATGTTGGTCCATGAGTGGCTGAGTGGTTGTGTTTAAATGTTGGGTTGGTTTGTGTGTAGATCGAGATTGCATGTTAAACATTGTAGATGATGTCTTAGGGATCCTTGTGTGGTCTGGGTTACTTGAAAGATGTGGGTAATTGCATATGTTATTGTGGCTGTGGTTTTGGACACACTACTAGTAAAAGCCTAAAAAGAGATGGCCAGAAGAGACGTTGTCCATCTCTTTTTTGTCCAAAAGCGATGAAAAAGTGATGGACTCACTTCCATGGGAAACTGGTTAGTCGCTTTTCCAAAAGCGACGGACATTGTCGCTTTAAAAATGATGGACATCGACGCAAATAAAAAAGCCACAACTTTTTTTCTTTTTTCCAAAAAAGCGGCGTTGTCCGTTGCTTTGTTCTTGAACATGAAGAACAAAACGACGGACAGGGACTCAACAGTACGTCGCTTTTCTGGAAATATTTAATTGATTTTTCTAGAAAAGCGATGGTGTCCATCGCCTTTGTTATTCATGTTCAAGAAATAAGTGACGGACAACGTCGATTTCTTGGAATTTTTTTTAAAAAAATTCAGAAAAAGCGGCGGACAGAGCCGCTTTTCTTTGATTTTTTAAAAAATTTACAGAAAAAGGGATGGACAATTGAGTCACTGTCCGTTGCTTTTCTGCATTTTTTTAGCTACAAAAATCTGCCTTTTAAATATGCACCACCCGGAATATACAAACTAATTCTAATATAGCCTATATCATCACTAATTGCTGCCACAACATTCATAAAACAACTACAACATCAAAAAAAAACTAAATATGAAGTAAAACATTCATTAAACACATAAAAGATCCACCCAAAGGACCTGCAAAGTATTTCAAAACTTAAATCAAGTACAAAATTATAAATAAAGCGTCAAAAAGCTAATGCAAACTAAAAGAAAGTTAATCTAAGCGGTTCTTTGAGAGATTCGATAGTCTTGCACATATTTTTATCTTTCTCCATCCGTTGTCTCTCAGAATCTTCCAAGACATAATTTGTGTGATTTTCCATCACCTGATGACATCCGTATGCAAATTTACATCAAAATATATAAAGAAAATCATAAGTATTAAAGAAAACCATAATCATAAGTATTAAAGAAAACCATAATCATAAGTATTAAAGAAATTAAAATCATAATCATAAGTATAAATAAATTTACATACTAGTCAATATTCTCCCAATCTTCGTCCTCACTTGATTTATTTTCATCAGTCTCCCATTCTTTCTCATCAGTTGTTTCATTCTCATCATCCCATTCTTCCTCCTCAATTATTTGTCCCTCAAGATTTGCGATGATAATCAACTCATCATCAAAAACTTCTTCTAATATGTGTTGAGGATGTTCTAGATTGTTTTCCAACTCAGCATCCACTGCTTGATGAACAACGGCGACATCATTCTGGTACGCCACATCTAACAAATTCTCAATCTCAATCCTACCCACAGGCTTAGTTTTTATGACCACTCAACAATCAGCCTTATCTCTGCACAACGGATATGGAACGTAAAACACCTGCTTAACATTTTGTGCAATGATAAAAGGATCACGGTGACCATATTGTCTCATGTGCTTTACTTCAATTATATTATGTTGTTGATTCACCCTGGTACCTCTATGTGAAGGATCAAACCACTTGCACCGAAATAAAACTATCTTTTTTTTCCAGCCAACCAGGATATCTAACTTCAATAATCTCTTGTATGACACCACAATATTCAACAGTTTGGCCAGTACCATCGACATCACCTTGAATGCACACTCCTCTATTATTAGTTTTCTTATACTTAGAAACTTCTTCAGTTTGAAACTTGAAACCATTCACACAATACTTAGTCATCGTCTGAATTTGACTTTCAGGCCTAAGTGCAACATCTCTCACCAATTGTGGATGTTCGACAATATTATGTTCATAAAAAATCTACAAATTAAATTTTAGTAAATGAGTATATTATAAATGTTGATTCAATATTAAGCGTAAATGAGTAAATGATATTTTACACACTTACATATTTTTTCAGCCAATCGAAAAAAGTTTATATATATGGCATCATTACCCCATATGCTTATGAATTTACTGTTAAGTGTACATTGAGATATTTTGTTAGTTTAACACTTAGTATTTAAATTTATGTAATTCGATAACGCAATTCAACAAGACTTACATAAGATATGGTTGAATCTCAGGACAGTTGAGCAAAATATATGTCACAGCTGATTGCTTTCCAACAATAGTGAAACCTTGCCTTTGACGTTTTTTAGATCCTTGCCCAGGTTAACTAAAAATTGAAATCGATTCAAACATAGTATCACCATCACTGTCATCATTGCGATTGACCCTATTTCTGTTACATAGCACTTCATTCCCGAAGTAGTAAGAATAAAAATGAGCAGTTTCTCTTACAAGATAAGCTTCACAAATTGATCCTTTGATCTTTTCCCTTTGCTTAATAGTTTGTTTGCATTTTCCAATTATCCTATTTAATTGTATGTTATCTAATTAATACAATACGTTTAAGAATGAATAACAAAAATAATAAAGGGTCATTACCTCTCGAATGGATACATTCACCTTGTTTGAACTGGGCCTCCAAGGAGTGCCTCTTCTATAAAGTGAACTAGAAGATGCTCCATCACATCAAAAAATCCACATGGAAAGATCTTCTCCAACTTAGTGGTGATGACAGGAATATTTTGCTGCATTCTTTCCAAGCTACTCTCCAACTAAGTGTTAGAACACAAATCTTTGAAGAACAGACTTATTTCAGTGATTAGTTTCCATATCTTTTTGGGTAGGTGGCTAAATGCGATAGGAATCAAAGTTTCCATGAAAACATGACAATCATGGCTTTTCATACCAATCAATTTTCCTTCATCCATATCTTTCCTCTTTCCCAAATTCGAAGCATAGCCCTCAGACATTCTCAAATTCTCACCCACTCACAAATTTCTCATTTCTCATCCAATGTGAATGAAAAATTTGCCTTGTGCTTAACCACTTTATGTCACGACCTAATTTATCGGTCATGATGGCACCTACAACCCCCCAGTAGGTGAATCCATCCCCGTAGCTCGAAACGGTTAGTAATAGGCTACCTTCTAATAGTTTAAGCGAAAGATTCGATATATAAGCGAAAACAAGGGCATAATAAGAAGAAAATAGATACAAGAGAGATATACACAAGAGGAATCTAAACCAACTCAAAACCTAGTATCAAAGCATATAAAGCTGAACTACATCAGGAGTAAAAAGGTCCAAAAGTCATATATACACAATGTCTCTGAAACTATAAGAGTACAAAATACACCAAGGATAACTGAAGTCAAGCTCTGAACGCCAAGAGCTCACCCTCATCCTTGATGATCCAAAAACTGCACCCCGCACGAGTCTCCAACGTGCTAACGGCGATGGCCCATGCTAGGATATGCACCAAAACATGCAGAGGGTAGGGTGAGCACCAAATGCGAAGCATAAGGTACCCAGTAGCTATCATAGGCTGACTAGGCACATATAAAGTAAAAGAGCAATAGCAGGCAGGGAAGGAACAAACAGTCATAGAATTCAACTATAAGCATACAGGAGCTAGCCCAGAGGGAAGACAACAGAAACAACATATAAGGCTAGCATATAAAATATATGCATACAACAGGCACAAATGAAAATAAGGATAATGCACCTGGGATCCTTGCAAAAATAATATATATAAGAATAAGTTCTAGAAATGGGCAGTATACCGATACCCTCAAGTATAAGGAAAAAGGGAGAGAAGAATAAAGGTAGACTTGCTCGACATACATGAATTAATACTCAATTAAGTCATACAAAACTCAATCCAGGAACTCACCACCTCACAGTAATCATGCTCATAATCAACCGTAACAGGGAACAATACCAGAATAAAGTAACAAGAGTCTACCTATAGTCCCTCGACCGCCCTGAGGAACGCAATCAAGTGAAAACAAACCCTACGAAATCCCATACTACCGGAGTGTACAATCAAAAAATAGCAAACAAGGGTGGTATCTCAAACAATGGATGATATGATCCATGAAAACCTCAGGGTGAAATAGAACCTCTGTATATACCTCCTCCGGTGCCGATCGAGCCCAGCAGGCAGGTTCCATGGAAGGACAAAGCCCATATACCTCTACTCCACCGTATACCCTTCCCCCCAGCACATGCATTCCAAAGCCTCATGCCCAGAGCGACAAGTTCCATGGAGGTCCGGGACCCCATACTAAAACTTAGAATCAAAACGTGTCCTCCGAAATCGAGTCCAGGTTCAAGCCAGTGGCTAAGTCTCAAATATGAATGCCTAGACCCTGTCTAGAACTAAAACAGTGAAAAAGATGTCTTAAAAACCCTTCCAAGGGTTCTCGGGAACAACTGGGTCTAAAACAGTAGTAAAAACATCTCAGATGCGCGATCCGACCGAGCCTGATATCATTTCAAATCAGTAAGGAAACTCAGCTAGCACACCGACCTGGTCGAGTCTAGTAATAGTAGTAAATCATGATAAAACCATATCTTTAACCTTCTTTTACCCTAATAATATCTACGTATCAAGTCAAATCATTTACAAATTAATTTCATCGAAAACGGGTCCTCGAGGCCATGCAAGGCTTAGAAAATTAGTTTTCGTAGTCCCAAAGCCAAAACCCATAATAAAACATGGAAAAACATCTTTATATGCATGGAAATGATATGATCAACCCAAATAGTTACCCGGCAGCTCACAATCAACCTAATGGCCCTACACAGGCTCTGAAGCTACTCAGCAAGCATAACCAGCCTAGAAGGATATTTCTATGTCCGGGACTCGCGTACATTCCCAATAATCCCACCTTTTATGTTCCAGAGTTAACAAGACCTCACGGAGTTACAAGGGTAATAAATATATCAACTAATAGGAATACTACACACAACGGAGGAAAGAAATAGGATGAATCATGGGAAAGCAGTCAAGGTCTGTGGTACCAACCTAATAACCCAACCCAAGGATGCCAACTAGTACAATTTTACTCGATATATGCGAAGTCTAGGGAGTTAAGTTGTAACCTACCTATTGTCCGATGACAAGCTGCGATAACAATGATATCCGAGGATGAGCTGCTCCGAGAAGCTCCGAACGAGAATCAAACTATTAAATTCATGAATAAAATATTAAGACGAGTCTAACGATACCCATATTGCTACAATTGTAGCCAGGTCGATATCTGGGTCAAAAGCGAGCCCGCAACCTGAAACTAAAATGAAAAGAATCAAGATGACCCCAACAATACCAAGAAGGAATGCTCTAAATTTGAGCACAATTGCACAAGGGAAGGGCACCAAAATAGCCCGCCCAAGTTGGGGATTAAAGAATGGAAATTTCAAAAATAAAAATGGAAATTGGGAAATAATTACTTACCAAAACGATAGAAAATCAGCCCAAGATGGATAAAACTTCATACCCATGAACATGCACAAGCTTAAGGGGCAGAATCTATCACAAAATCTAAGATTTGGATGAGCATCAATGGAAAAATTAAGAGAAAAACCGAAGAACGCAAGTTGGGGAAGATGACTTACCAAGAGGCAAAGAACTACGGATAATCGATGAACAAATAATTCCCCAAGGTTTAGAACTGAATTGGAGCAAAATGGTGGAGAGAATTTTGAGTTTTAGAGTGAGAAAAGTGAGGAGAAAGGCTGGAAAAAACAAAATGACAGCAATAAATAGCTGTTGTCCGCAGCTGATTTTCTACACTTTTTAGAAAACTCAACTGGGCATTCCGGGCACAATCGGAAATCGATATTCAAAACCCAATAGTACTAATAGAGTGGAAACAACGTTCCAGACTCAACAGAATCAACAAAACTTCCATACGAGATCGTTTCAGAGAAATTTTCACCCAAGTCATTATTAACGAAATGGAACTCAAAGGCTCGAAATAAGTCTTACTCACCCGGAACCTGAACCAACCATCTTTCTAGCACACACTCAACATTATAGAGATGATGGAATTGTTGGATTTTGAATCCGACACTCCGATCATCGAAAGTCTCCCGAAGTTACACTTTCAGCTCCAAATGGCCTGAAAACTGAGAAAGCCACACAAAATCCACACCGAAAGTTCTCATGCCTCAACTAAAGGTTCAACTAGAACAAACTCATCGCTCTGGAGCTAATGGAACTGTCAAAATTCAATTCGAAGCACGTTAGCTAAGAATGTTGACTAAAGTCAATGATATTCTAAGTTTAAAGCTCTAAAATAGGCGAACGGCTAAAACGACCAAATGAACGACCAGGGCACCGAACTACCGGTCCCAGAAAGCCATAAATGACTTGGGGCCGCTACAGGAAGGCTCTAACAATGCAATAAATGCGAAAATGCGAAGATGACCGGAAGGGTCATCACACTTTTCCATTCCTCATTTCCTGCAACCTTAACTCCTTTCTCCCGTAATATTCGTTTAAGTCCATTCTAGCTTTTGGAATGTTTTTTGTCTTTCCCTTAACATCCATTACTATGTTGAATAAATTATCAAAATAATTTTTTTCAATGTACATCACATCAAGATTATGTAGTAGAAGATTATCCTTCCAATATGGTAACTCCCAAAATATGCTTTGTTTGGTCCAAGAATGTTCAATACCATATCCAAAAATTCTAGAACTCTCTCCCAAATCTATAATTTTAGGCAACTGACTAACTTTCTTCCAAATCTGATATCCTGAAAGTGATGGAGATGACAAATTATTTTCAACCTTATTCTTTCTGAATGTATTTTTCATATTTCTAAACTCGTGGTCCATTGGCAAGAACTGACGGTGATAATCAAACCAACAATTTTTTTGGCCATGCTTTAAAGTGAATGCTTTAGAATTTTCCATGCAATGTGGGTAAACTAACTTTCCAGCAGTCATTCAACCCAACAATATCCCATATGCATGGATATCATTAATAGTCCACATTAAAGAAGCATACATAGTAAAAATTTGCTTAGTTGATATATCGTATGTCACTACACCGTCAAACCACAATTGTTTTAGCTCATCTATCAATAGCTGCAGACAGATATTAATCAAACTTTTTAGATTACGGGGACCCGAGATAATATAACTTAGAAATATGTAGGGACTTGTCATACACATTTCAGGCAGGAGATTATACAGAGTAAGAAATACATGCCAGCAAGAATAAGGTGCAACATTATTAGAGTACAATTGGTATATACAATAGTGTGAAACCATATGCACACAATCCCAATCTAATATTTCTTGGTTCTCTAGCAAAATCAGGGTATGTTCTATCGAAATGCTTCCAAGCTTCTCCATCTGACGGATGAGACAAGACACCCGGTGGCCTTCTATTTTCATGGTGTCATTTTATATGTTGGGCATAACTCATTGAAGCGTACAACCTCTTTAACCTAGGTATAAGAGGTAGATAGTGCATCTCCTTAATTGGGACCATCTTTCCACCGGGAGTCTGCTTATACCGAGCATGTCCATAAAACTTACAATTGTCAAAATGATCATCATACTTATAGGAAAACATGCAACCATTTACATAAAAATGAATTCTATCATATGACAATTCTAATTTGGAAACCAATTTCTTTGCTTCATAGAAATTCTTAGGTATCTTCAACTCTGGATTATTTGCTACTTCCCCCATAAGATCAACTACAGAGTCCATAACAGTTTGAAGAGCACTCCAATCTGATTTGATACTCAATAGTCTAACTTCAATTGAATGTGAATTCCCTACACATAATGGATGATTAGCCTCTTGTAATTCTTTATAGAAGCATTTTTCTTCTTCATTTGGAGCTACATCTTCTAAATACTGTTCAGGTTCCATCCCATTAATAACCCCGAAAGCATTATTAACTATTTCATGCACCTTATCGCGTTCAGCCCTATTATATTCAGTCATAGATAGCGACTATAAAATATACCATTCAACTCATCTTTCTCACCATGATCAACCCACACAAAATATCTAGGCTTAAATCCATTACGATAGAGATAAATTATAACTGTATCTGGATTAAAAAACTTCATGCACCAGCATTTACTAAAGGGATACCTAAATACACCATGACTTTGATAGTTGTCTAATGACATTGCATGCTCGATAAAACCTCTAACTCCTTTAAAAAATTCAGATTTAATAGCACCACCATTTTCATAATACATATAGTACATCCATAAACGATGATCCATCTACAAAAATATAGTGATTCAAATATAAATTAGCCTCATTGACGTTCATAACATAAACAAAATTTGAAAACTAATTCAAAATTTTTAAATTCACTATCAAATTCAAAAAACTAATTCAACAACCTAAAGTTGAAAACTAATTCAAGATTATAACCATCAATATAAACTAATTCAAAATATCCAAATTCACTATTAAATTCAAGAAACTAATTCAACAACCTAAGGTTGGAAACTAATTCAAGATTATAACCCAACAATATAAACTAATTTAAAATTTTCAAATTCACTATCAAATTCAAAAACCTAATTCAACAACCTAAAGTTGAAAAATAATTCAAGATTATAACCCAACAAAATAAACTAATTCAAAATTTCTAACTTCACTATCAAATTTAAGAACCTAATTCAACAACCTAAAGTTAAAAATTAATTCAAGATTATAACCCAATAATAAAAACTAATTCAAAATTTCCAACTTCACTATCAAATTCAAGAACCTAATTCAACAACCTAAAGTTGAAAACTAATTCAAGATTATAACCCAACAATATAAACTAATTTAAAATTTTCAACTTCACTATCAAATTCAAGAACCTAATTCAACAATCTAAAGTTGAAAACTAATTCAAGATTATAACCCAACAATATAAACTAATTCAAAATTTTCAACTTCACTATCAAATTCAAGAACATAATTCAACAACCTAAAGTTGAAAACTAATTCAAGATTATAACCCAACAATATAAACTAATTCAAATTTTTTAACTTCACTATCAAATTCAAGAACCTAATTCAACAACCTAAAGTTGAAACTAATTCAAGATTATAATCCAACAATATAAACTAATTCAAAATTTCTAACTTCACTATCAAATTCAAGAACCTAATTTAACAACTTAAAGTTGAAAACTAATTCAAGATTATAACCCAACAATATAAACTAATTCAAAATTTTCGAATTCACTATCAAATTCAAGAACCTAATTCATCAACCTAAAGTTGAAAACTAATTCAAAATTTCCAAATCCACGATCAAATTCAATAATCTAATTCAACAACCTAGAGTTGAAAACTAACACTAACCTAAAGTTAAAAACTAATTCAAGATTATAACCAAAACTAACAATATAAACCGACAAACTTAAAAAACTTAACTTCCAGGAACCAATTTCAACCTAAAATTCAAGATAAAAAAAGAACCTAAAGTTGAAAATTAATTTATGAACTTAATTCAAGAACCTAATTCAAAATTTCCAAATTCACTATCAAATTCTCAAAGTCAACTTAATATCAAGAGCATAACACATTTACTATGCTCACAAATTCTAAAATCAAATTCAAGTTCAAACTTCTCATATTCAACCTAAAATCAAATTCAAGTTCACAAATTCAATTATATGAATTATAAAATATTCATAACCATTATTCAAGGTTCACAACTAGCAATGTTCATAATCTAACACTAACTTAAAATAAATGACAAAAAATAATTTCAAGAATTGAAACTAACAAGCTTTCTAATAACAAAAATATCAAACAAACCCTAACTTGAAATTTTAAATACTACTAATTCAAGTTCTAATATTTTTAACAACTAACAATGTTTTTAATCTAACATTACCTTAAAATAAATTTAATATAATTGAAAAAAAATAAAAAATCTAACCTTGAAGTTTTAAATTAGCCCTAACTCGAAAATTAATGATGGAGGAGGAAGGAGGCGGCGTGGCAGCTGTAGAAGGAGGCAGCGGCGGCAACGGTGAAAGCAACATTATGGAGCTATGTGGAGAGAAGAGAGAAAAGAAGAGAGACGAGAAGAGAAAAGAGGGAATGGAGGAGTGACCCGATCTGGGTCACTATATTATTTAAAAAGCTATGGACAACGTCACTTTCGTCCATTGATTTTTTAAAATGAGTTGACTATCATTTGACCAAAAAGCGACGGACAAAGCGACGCTGTCCGTCGCTTTTCTTTTAAAAAATAAATAAATTAAAATTTAAACAATTGCGACGTACAATGTCCTTATTTTAAAATAAAATTTTCTTTTTTTTAATTATTGCGACGCTGTCCGTCACTTATATTAAAAATATATATATTATATATAAATAATATTGGCAGAAAAATTAGCAAAAAAAGCGACGACATATGCGATGTTGTCCTTCACTTTTATAAAAAAATAAATATAAATTTAAAAAAATGGAAAAAGCGACGGACATCGTCGCTTTTTCCATCACTTTTTGGGAGCGACGTTGTCCGTCGCTTTTCTATCCGTCTCTTTTTGAGCTTTTTTTAGTAGTGACATGTCTCATGTGGTTGTTAAGTCAGGTGGGTAAGTGAGAGTCTTGATTATATTCACTGACTTGGTTTATACATGTCTTGTCCTATTTTACTAAGTTATAGTTTGTGTTTATATTTTGTATGTTTGGAGCTGGCCGATGATCCAACCAGTACACTGTTGTTTTTGTATACTGATACTACCCTTTCTCTTCTTTTTTTGAGTACAAGGCATATTTTGGCGGCTGTTGTGTGACCTCAGTTGTGACAAAGGCGTTTCTTGAATATAAGGGTGAGCTGCTTGTTGTGGGATGTCATGGATTCACCTACTCTTTCTAGTACATTGTTTGAACTTAGATTACTTTTTGTTTAGGGTTACATCCCTGTATTCTAGACTATGTTAGATATTTTGGTACAAGACTTTCAGATTCTAAGGGGATTATTTCTGCAAGTTTTATGTTATCTTGGCTTTACTTAATGCAAACTGGTTTTTAGCTGCTTAGTTGTTTAAGTTTTAGCTTGGGTATTTGGTTCTACAACCGGGGGTTTAGTATGGGTGCTACTCCTAGTGGGTTAGGTAGTGAAAAATATGGTATCAGAGCCCTAGGTTTGTTGATCTCGTCATACAAAAATGTGCCTAGTAGAGTCTTGCAGAATAGTACGGAGATGTCTGTACTTTTCTTTGAGAGGTTCTTTCTTCCTTTGTATTATTACTTGATTCCAATTGTTATCTGGCGATCCAAATTGGTATCTAACTTCCTTCATTCTTTTGTACGCAGATGGTTAACACCAGGCAAAATTGAGCAAGGGCAGCAGCTCTAGCTGTGGGATCGGTAGCCCGAGGGGGAGGAAGAGGCAGGGGCAGGGGTAGGGGTAGAGAAACACCCGCCAAGGGTGGAGCTCAGGAACCGGCTAAGCCAAGGTCGGTGACCCCTCCCCCACCCCAATATCATATTGAGGAGAAGGTTGAGGTAGTACACAGGGATGATGCGGAACTAGAGGTGGCGACACCAGTTAGAGGTGCAGGTATTCCACCTATGTCATCTGATGTTATTCAGCATGTGCTGGAATTCTTGAGTGGGTTGACGGGTGTTGGAGTCACTCCCTCTATGCCGGCTACTCAGGTTCTGGGTGCCTATCCCATTATTTCCACAACCCTAGGATGGATGAAGCTTTGGGTACAAATGCATTCTTCTAATCGATACTAGGACTTGTCATGACCGAGACCAAGCATGAGATATCGACCAAATTCTTGAAACTGAAACCTTTGTCATTTCATAGTAATGAGAATGAGGATGCTTTCGAGTTTATTTTGGATTGTTATGAGAGGGTGCACAAGTTGGGTATTGTATAGAAGCATGGAATGAAGTTTGGGACTTTTCAGCTGCAGAGTGATGCCAAGCAGTGATGGAGGCTCATGTAGAGTATCAATTATCAGTTTTGTCTCCGATGACTTGGGCTCAGTTTCATGCCCTATTTTTGGAAAAATATGTGCCCCGTACTCTTAGGGATCGCAAGTAGGATGAGTTTTTGGCCCTTAAACAGAGTAGCATGTCTATTGTAGCTTATGAGGTTAAGTTTGATTCGTAGTTTTGATATGCTACCCAACTACTGGGCACTGAAGAGTAGAGGATTTGTCTATATGTTAAGGGTCTGAATATTGAGTTGCATGATCTATCTGTTCACATGACTTCTATAAGAAAGAGTTTTAATGAGGTGACTGATTATGTAAAGAAACTGGAAGGGGTCAGGCAGGTTGGGTAAGCTTAGGTATTAGCTAAGAAGTCCAAGAATATGGGTAACTTCAGTGGTTCTTACTCCAGAGGTCCTAGTCAGTAGATTTATTTGGCTCGTCCTATTCAGTCAACCTTGCCAGCTTCTACATATGGCCATTCAGGGGCCATTCAGTAGTCTCCGGCTCCTAAAGGTCAGGGAGCTTCTTTTTCTTCCACCAGCAGGCCCTCTCTTGATTGAGGATGCTTTTATTATGGTGATCTGGGTCATTTTAAGAGGGAATGCCCTCTCAAACAGACAGGTAATCAGGTGCAGCAGCAGACTAAGGCTGTGGTTCCAGTAAGTAGATATGGCAATGGCAGGGGATGCCCACAAGATGGGCGAGGTAATAATCAGAGAGGCCGTGGAAATAGAGGTAATGGTAATGCAGGCAGAAAAGTGGTGCATCTAGCTAGAAAGGTTGCCTGAATTGATGATATGGCCTATTATTATACCTTCCCGTGTAAGTCTGAGGACGAGGCATCTGATGCGGTGATAATAGGTACAATTATCATTTGTGACCGAATGGTTTTTATTTTATTTGATCCAGATTCCACATATTCTTATGTATCTTTTAAATTTGCCTTGGGTCTGGACATAATATTTGATATTCTTGATTCTTCTATTCATATTTCTACCCCAGTTGGCGAGTCTGTGGTAGTGACCCATGTGTATCATACATGTTCTGTGGTGTTTGTGGGTTTTTAGACTTGGGTAGATTTGGTTATTTTGGATATACTAGACTTTGATGTGATCTTACGTATGACTCTCTGTCGCCTTATCACTTTCTCCTTTTCATGCTGTGTTAAATCGTAATTCTAAAATAGTAACTCTAGAGATTTCGGGTAGGGATAGACTAGAGTGGGAAGTTTTATACAAGCATAAGACGACGAAGATCATATCCTTTATTCGGGCTAGAAAGCTAGTGGGGAAGGGGTGTTCAGACTTCCTGGGTCATCTTCAGGATGTTAGTGCGGAGTCCCCTTCTATTGAGTCAGTCCTTGTGGTTTCTAAGTTTCAAGAGGTATTTCCTACGGATCTGCCTGGTATGCCTCCGGACAGGTATATTGATTTCTTTATAGATTTGAAGCTGGGAACTCGCCTAAACTCTATCCCTCCTTATCATATGGCTCCGATAGAGTTGAGGGAACTCAAAACTCAGCTTCAGGAACTTCTAGATAAGGGATTCATTGATCTCTGTGCTTTTCCTTGGGGTGATATAGTCTTGTTTGTGAAAAAGAAGGATGGTAGTATAAGGATGTGTATAGATTACAAGAAATTGAATAAGGTTACCATCTAAAACAAGTATTCATTACCCTACATAGATGACCTTTTTGACCAGTTGCAGGGTGCTTCAGTGTTTTTAAAGATTGACTTGAGGTCAGGGTACTATCAGTTGGAAATTAGGCTTGAGGATATACCTAAAATGGCTTTCAGGACTCGATATGAGCATTATGAGTTCTTAGTAATGTAGTTTGAGTTGACCAATGCACCGACGACTTTCATGAGTTTGATAAATAGTGTCTTCAAGTCATTTCTGGATTCCTTTGTAATTATATGTATAGATGATATTTTGATCTACTCCAAAAGTAACGAGGAGCATGCAGAGCATCTTCGAATTGTTCTGGGGATTTTGAGGAAATAGAAATTGTATGCCAAGTTTTCGAAGTGCAAATTTTGGTTGTCTTCGGTTGCTTTCTTAGGGCATGTGGTCTTAGAAAATGGGTGATGATGGATCCCCAAAAGATTGAGGTAGTTAAGATTTGGGTCCAACCTAGTTCTGTGACTGAGGTTAGGATCTTTGTGGGTCTTGCTAGCTATTATCGTAGGTTTGTCAATAACTTTTCTTCGATTGCTACTTATTTGACAAGATTGACTCAGAAGAAGGTATCATTTGTTTGGTCTGACAAGTGTGAGGAGAGCTTCAAAAAGCTATAGACACTCCTGAGTACAGCTCCTATCCTATCATTGCCGGTTGAAGGTCAGAATTTCATTATGTTTTGTGATGCTTCACATTCGGGTTTGGGTGCTGTGATAATGCAAGACAGTAATGTTATAGCTTATGCTTCAAGGTAATTTAAGCCTCACGAGGAGAACTACCCAACCCATGATTTGGAGTTGGCAGCGGTGGTATTTGCACTTAAGATATGGTGACATTATCTCTATGATGTCAAGTGTGAAGTGTTCATAGACCATCGTAGCCTGCAATATGTGTTTACACAGAAGGATCTGAATCCAAGACAGAGGAGGTAGATGGAGTTGTTGAAAGATTATGATGTGACCATCTAGTATCATCCGGGTAAAGCCAATGTGGTGGCAGATGCATTGAGCCAAAAAATAGTCAGCATGGGCGTGGATTCTCACCAATGTTTGCGTTACTCAAGCCGACATTCTCGCTTCCGCTTCGTCCACCACCACTCGCGCAGAGGCTTCTCTCTAAGGCGGAACGCTCCCCTACCGATGTATTCTTACATCCCACAACTTCGGCAGATCGCTTAGCCCCATTCATCTTTGGCGTAAGAGCACTCGATCAATGAGTTATTATGCACTTTTTCAAGGGTGGCTGCTTCTAGGCAAACCTCCTAGATGTCTCTACACCCCTACCTCCTTTATCACTGAGCGGTCATTTAGGGTCCTTAGCTGGTGATCCGGGCTGTTTACCTCTCGATGATGAAGTGGCTTGTTTGGGGGTGTCTAAGAAACCCTTAGCTAGAGAGATTCAAACTCTAGCATCCATGTTCATGCAGTTGGGCATTTCATAAAAGGGTGGAGTGTTGGCCAGTGTTGAGGTTAAACCTATATTTTGGAGGAAATCAAGACCAAGTAGTTTAAGGATGTGCAATTGAACAAGGTTGTGTCTAGGGAGGGCCCGGATGGTACACTTGATGCTTGTGGGGTGTAATGTTTTTGAGGTAAAATTTGTTTCCCTCAGGTTGATGACTTAGTTGAGAATGTGTTGGCAAAGGCTTATGGTTCGCGGTACTTGATTCATCTAGTCATAACCAAAATGTACCGGGACTTGAGGCAAATTTATTGGTGGCCTGGGATGAAGAGGGATATAGCTGAATATGTGTCCAAGTGTCAAAATTGTCAGAAGGTGAAATATGCACATTAATGTCCTGCAGGATTGCTTCAAAGGATGCCCATTCCTTAGTTAAAGTGGGAAAGGATAGCCATGGACTTTGTGGTTGGGGAAGTATAATTCAATTTAGGTCATCGTGGACAGGCTGACAAAGTCATCCCACTTTATTTCGGTCAGGGTGGATTACAAGTCCCAACAATTGGCAAAGAGTTATGTCAAGAAGATAGTGAGGTTGCATGGGGTTCCCCTTTCCATCATTTCAGACAGAGGTACGTAGTTTATTTCTAAGTTCTGGGTAAGTTACACAAAAAGTTGGGCACCCAACTCACTTTTAGCACACCTTTTCATCCTCAGACGAATGGTTAGTCGGAGAGAACAATTCAGGTGCTGGAGGACATACTGAGAGCATGTGTCATTGATTTTGAGGCCCATTAGGATTAGTTCTTACCATTGTGTGAATTCTCATACAACAACAATTATCACTCTAGTATTGACATGGCACAATTTGTGGCACTTTATGGAAGGGGATGTAGATCGCCTATAGGGTGGTTTGAGGACGGCGATGTGAAACCTTTGGGTATTGACTTGGTAAAGGAAGCTCAGGAAAAGGTAAGAGAGATCCAAACCAAGTTATTGGTAGCCCAGAGCAGGAAAACAGACTATGCGAATAGCAAGGTAAGGGACATGGCATTTTAGGTTGTTGCACAGGTTTTGTTGAAGGTGTCACTAATAAAAAGGGTAATGAGGTTTGACAAGAGGGGTAAGCTTAGCCCCTGGTATATCGGTCTATTTGAGGTTCTCAAAAATATGGGACCAGTAGCTTACAGATTAGTATTGCTGCCCAGTTTATTCGGGGTCTATCTAGTATTCCATGTATCTATGCTGAAGAGATACCATAGGAATGGGGAGTACGTTATCAAATGGGATTCGATCTTGATAGATACGGACCATCAGTATGAGGAAGAGCCATTGCTATTATTGATTGGAATGTCTAGAAGTTAAGGACGAAGGAAATCAGATCGGAAAAGGTTCAATGGAAGCATCATTTGATTAAGGAAGCCACTTGGGAAACCGAGATGGACATGTGAGATAAGTACCCTCAATTGTTTGAGGATTCAGGTACTAACCTCTTCTTATTTTAGCTCATATTTTTTGTTTTTGATCATTCGGGGATGAATGATGGGTAAATTTATATCTGTTGCAACGACCCTCTCCATGTGAGAAAATAGGTTAGAAAACTTTTGAGTTAGGGAGTTGAAAATTTCAGGCTAGTCTATGCTCGGACAAAATCTGAGTAAGGTAAATTCTAGGACAATTCAAGAAAGGATTGGGTAAAATGTCTAAGTTTGAGCTAGATTTTTCATTAGCTAAGATGTTAAGGAGTCTGTAGGACTTTTCAAAAATAAATTCTTATGAGTAAAACTCCCGATATTAAACTTGACGTGAAGGGGTTAGTCTGGAACATCAAGGTTTGAAGGTGTGTTGCAAAATTGGCAAAACTAAGAGGATTCCCGAGGTTCTATCTTATGTCATCCACTATAGCGGGTGACATGATACTATGGCAATGAATGCTATAGAGGAGAAATTTCCACTATAGTGGAAGTCAGGGAAATCAACCCCACTATAACAGGCGACTTCCTCTACGGCGGAGTTGCTATAGCGAGATTGGGCTGCTATAGCGAGATAAGTCACTTTAAACGCAGAAATTCCCCAAAAATATTCATTCTTTCTCAAGTACATTTTAGGAAGGGCAGAGGTAATTTGGGGCATTTTCTACTGATTTTTCATTAAGATTCTTCGTAAAGTTAATTATTTTGTTTGCCTAATCTAGTACTTTGATTTCTATACCTTAGAATCGATAGTTACGGGCCTTGGAGAGGGTTTGTATTGACCTAAGATGGAAAATATGGTGTAACAAGGAATGTTGGGTGTAGAAGCCTTGGGTTATTATTATAAATTGTTTATTCATGATTATATTATCACAATTTTCTAGTGTAACCATTAAAATTGGTAGTTCAAGGTGAATTATTGGTGGGAAAGCCCTGGGTTAGGTGGAATGATCATGAGGTTGGCCTAGGGTTTGGGATTAAGATATAATTCGAGAATATTTAGACCATTTGGGTTTATTTTTCTGTTGTGTTATTATTTTTAGACCAAGATCAAGCTACAACTTTAAGAAACAAGAAAGCTCCAATCAGGTAGAGCATTCGAGATTCATTTGAGGTAGGTGATGGTTGAATTATTTCCCAAAGTATGTTATGTGTGCATGTTTACTATTTTTTTAGTATTGCATGTACATTTCGTGTTTAGGGGATAAAGAACAAAATGTTAATGATGTATGGTTGTCAATCTCATGCGATGAACTTGTCTTAAATACTTGTTGGTTTTACAAGCGTTCTTGTTTTTCATTGTGTTGTGATTGTTGTGATGTCTGTGACTTTCAGTTGGCCCGAGTACCACACCTGGTACAATTCATTAGTTGGCTCGGGTACCACACCTGGTACGGGATATCAATTAGTTAGCTCGGGTACCACGCCTAGTACAGATTCCATTATTGTTAGCTCGGGTACCACTCCTAGTACATGTTTGATCATGTTTCTGTGTGTTCGTTCTATGAGTGAACCGGGTTATTTCTTATGATACAATCATTTACATGTTGGTCCATGAGTAGCCGAGTGGTTGTGTTTAAATGCTGGGTTGGTTCTTATGTAGATTGGGATTGCATGTTAAACACTTGTAGATGATGTCTTAGGGATCCTTGTGTGGTTTGAGCTACTTGAAAGGTGTGGGTAATTGCATATGTTGTTGTATCTATAGTTTTGAACATGTCTCATGTTGTTGTTAATTCAGGTGGGTGACTGAGAGTCTTGTTTATAATCATTGACTTGGTTTATACATGTCTTGTCCTGTTTTACTAAGTTAAAGTTATGTGTTCATATTTCGTATTTTTGGAGCTGGCCAATGATATTAGTAGTACATAGTTGTTTTTGTGTACTGATACTGCACTTGCTCTTTTTTTATTGAGTACAGGTCATATTCCGGTGGCTGTTGTGCAACCTCAGTTGTGACATATGCGTTTCCTGAATCTAAGGGTGAGTTGCTTCTTCTGGGCTGCCATGGATCCATCTACTTTTTCTAGTCCATTGTTCGGACATACATTCCTTTTTTTTGGGGTTGCATTCCCGTATTCTAGACTATCTTAGATGTTTTGGTACACGACTTTCAGATTCTAGGGTTTTTTTGCATGTTTTATGTTAACAATTTTTAGTTATGAATCTTGACTTTAATTAATGCAAACTAGTTTTTAGCTGCTTAGTTGTTTAGGGTATAATTTGGTTCTCCCACAAGGGGGTTTAAAGAGGGTGCCACTCGCGGCGGGTTAGGTCATGACAACGTATTTGGAAGAAGGACTATCCCAAAGTCAATATCTCACTCAGGAGGGACTCTGGGCAGATCCTCAAGCAACACTTCTGGGAAATTGCTGACTACCAAAACTGATTGGAGAGATGGTGTCTTGAACTCAAAATCCTTAACCTGAACTATATGGTAGATTCTCCCTTTTGAGATCATCTTTCTAGCCTTGAGGTAAGATATCACATGACCTTGTGACATAGGAGGACTACCCTTCCATTCTAAGACAGGATTATTGGGAAATTGAAACTTGATAACTCTAGTTCCGTAGTCAACTTAGGCATAATATGCATGTAACCAGTCCATACCAAGAATAACATCAAAATTGGTCATCTTTAACTCTACAAGATCAGCTGAGGTGATTCTATAGAGGACTGTGAATGGGCAGTTTATGTTTATTTTCTTGGCTAAGACTGACTCACCGACTGGAGTGGAGACATAAAAGAGATCGAGGAGTTGTTCAGGACTGACTCCAAACTTACATGCAACATATGTGGTCACAAATGATAATGAAGCCCCAGGGTCTAGCAAAGCATAAATGTCAAGAGAGAAAACTTGCAACATACCGGTGACTACTTCTGGGAACTCTCATGCTCCTGACGGGATGGCATAGCATAGAGGCGGGATTGGCACTGATCATCGCCGGTACCAGAAGAGGCACATTGCTAAGCTACACAACCTCCTGGAGCTGCTGTAGGACTAGACTGTGTTCTGCCACATCCGTTGTTCTGCTTGGCATAAGGGAAGTATTTAATCCGGTGTCTAATCTGATCGCATCCAAAACACCCTCCTGTGCCATTGAGACACTCTCTAAGGTGATTCTTGCCAATCTTGTTTCAAACAGGGTAGGAAGTCCTTTTTGCAACACTCCCCTGAGAATGAGAGCCTGATGTCCTACCTACCTGATCATGCCCAGGTCTGGATGCCAGGGAAGGAGCACTAGCTAATGATGACACTGGTCTTGATGACCTCTTTGAAAATGAAGACCAGTGTCCACCTTCATACCTCTGCTAACTGAACCCCAAATCATCTCTCCTGGCCCTCTTATTCTCCTTTTCCCTCTCTTTTAATTTCTCCTCTTCGATCTGTTGAGCATAAGTCATAATCCTGGAGATGTCCATATCTCCAATCAATATAGCCGTCTTGCATTCTTTCTTCACTAAATAAGAAACACTAGAAAAAAACTTATTCATCCTGGCCCGTGGCTCCGCCACTATCTCTGGAGCATACCTGGAGAGCTGAGTGAACTTCAACCTATATTCTTGGTCTGACATCGATCCTTTTCTCAAATTAACAAACTTCTCAGCCTTTACCTCCCTTAACTCCCTTGCGAGAAACCTATCCATAAAATCCCCAACGAAGCACTCCCAAGTCATAGGAGTTGCATTTATGCCTCTACCATCTTTCAACTGTGTTTACCAGATGTGAGCCACATCCTTGAGTTAGTAGGAAGCTAGCTCGACACTGTCAGTACCAGTCACCTGCATATCCTCAAAATCCTTTTTCACCTCATCAATAAAGTTTTTTGGGTCTTCACCAACCTTTGACACCAAAAACTCCGGCGGATTCATACGGACAAAATCTCTAACTCTGGCAGCAGCTGTCCCACCATTTGTGTTTGCAGGGACAAGTGCTTGCTGATTAGTCTGGTTGGTCATCGCCTGGGTGAACATTTGAATGGAATTATTAAAATCAAAATTTGTAACTTCATAGTTAGGAAGGAAGGATTGACATTACGAGCATTGTTCCTTTGTGGAGGCATGATCTGAAATGCGTATAGCACAAATTAGAAAGATAAATAGATTTAAACTCCATCGCATGATATTGAATTATGAATTGAAGTAGAGTTTCCTAAAATATATTGTGGCCTCTCCCTTATAAGTGTGGCACATTTCACACCCATAAAAATTACTCTACTTAACATGGCTTCCAAACACCCTAGGACACCATAAATCTTATGCTCTGATACCAAATTTGTCATGCCCCGAGCCTACCCCCTGGACGTAACACGGTATCAGAGACCATGAGTTATTCTAAGCTAATCCTTGTATTTAGTATGACTTAAACATAAGGATGAACATATAGATATAGAAGAAGCTTAATTGAAATAATGAGCACTAAATCTGTATAATAAATGAGTCTGAGAATAACAATCTAAATCAATGAATACTACTGTCTGACTATGTTTCAAAAGCCTCTAAACTAATAGGGTGAGTTGCACCAATAACTTCTAATTGTTTACTTATGAACATGAGTAGCTAAATCCACAACTAGGTTTGTGGGAACCATGAAGGATTAACGAAGCAGGCAAAGTACTTGGTAATTCTAGGGAGGTGTTTGTGCATGTATTGTTCTTCCCTTCACTTCGATCACTTTTTAACAGTGTACAACGTTAGAACTCGCCTTATACCTACTTGCCGAACCAAGAAAGTAACGGATGGGAAAAGGGTTATTCAATAATGGAGATTTGAGGCTACTAACCCTCATCTAATAGCTTGGCCTTATCCGGGAATAGCTAATCTGGGATCTAGGGTAAGGGTTAGTAAAGCATACACCCGCGGCCAGACCAAGGAGTGTGGTGAAATTCATCTATCTGAGGGACCAACTATTTAGGTGAACATAACTTACTGATTTTGCATGCTAATCACCAAGCTAGTTTACTAAGTACAATGCCTTACTAAGTTATGATCTCATTGGGAACACTACCCTAGTCGCTTCTCTCATTGATAACAACTTTGAAACTGATACCTGATACTTGTTCGATACTTATTTACAATAAATATTTATCACTTAAAACCCCTCTTTCGATGGAAATAAACGTCTAGCAGCGCAAGTAAACACTAATCAACACTAGTCCTACCATATTCCCTGTGGGATCGACCCCAACCTTCATTGGGTTCTATATTTGAACAACGACTGCTTACACTTATAAAAGGAGGTGTAGTTTGGGCGCATCAAATTTTGGCGCTGTTGCCGGGGAATATAGTTTAAGATTAAGAGAGATTGTGTTTAGTTCACTATTAGTCCTTATTTCCTGATTTTACTTTTTCTATTGTTTTTGCTTTGTTAAGCAAGTTTTACACTTGTGCACAGTACAAGGATTCAAGGGAATCCCTCGATCCCATACGATCCCGAACTCCCTAGAACTTTAAGAAACATGGTTAAAGAGGGAGAGCATGAGACACCAGAGCAGATCACAACTTGGTTGTTGGCCGAAGAAGATTAGAAGAAATAGGTAGGGGAAGACCCCCTTGCTACTGAAGATGCTCAAATTGCAGCAGACCTTGCAGCTCGAAATGCGGCAGCTGAGCAAGCAAGGCTAGCACGACAACAAGCTGCCCGTTGATACGCCTAAATTACACCTCCTTTTAGAAGCATAAGCGGTCGCTGTTCAAATATAAAATCCAACTAAGGTTGGGGTCGATCCCACAGGGAATATGGTAGGACTATGGTCGATTAGTGTTTACTTATGCTGTTAGCCATTTATTTCTGTACGAAGAGGGGTTTTAAGTGACAAGTAATAATTGTAACTAGAATGTAAACAAGTAACATGTGATAGTTTTAAGATTTGTAATCATTGAGAGAAGCGACTAGGGTAGTGTTCCCCATGAGATGATAACTTAGTAAGGTGTTTGTACTTAGTAAACTAGCTTGGTGCTTAGCATGCAGAATCGGTAAGTTAGGTTCAGCTAAACCCTTGGTCCGGTGGATAGATGAATTTCACCACACGCCTTGGTCCGGCCGTGGGTGTATGCTGTACTAACCCTTACCCTGGATCCCAGATTAGCTATTCCCGGACAAGGTCAAGCTATTAGATGAAGGTTGGTAGCCTCAAATCTCCGTTGTTAAACAACCCTTTTCCCATCCGTTACTTTCTCGGTCCGGAAAGTAAGGATAAGGCGAGTTCTAACATTGGCCACCATTAAAAAGCAATCTAAACAAAGGGAAGAACAATACATGCATAAACACCGCTCTAGAATACCAAGTACTTTGCCTACTTCGTTAATCCTTCATGGTTCCCACAACCCTAGTTGTGGATTTAGCTACTCATGTTCATAAGTAAATAATTAGAAGTTATTGGTGCATTCATGATCATATACTTACAATACGAAGTAATGAAATCCGTGAACTTGAATAGATGAAGATGGAAGCAAGAAAAATGAACTATGAATGTGTATAACTCTCAAAACTAAGAATAAACTAAGATCACAATGTTTTGAATGTGTTTCCTACAAAATATAGAGCATAAAATGTAAAAGAAAATCTAGGAAAGGTATTTTAGACAATAGAAATTCTATCCTAATTAAACAAGGAAAAATGGAATTGGCAGCTTCCACAGATACAGTCTACGGTCTGTGGAAGTTTCTACGGGTCAACAATAGTGCTCGTGAAATTCAGATAATATGTCCTCGTGCGGGTTCCTTTCCACGAGATCAGTCTATGACTCGTGACTTGAATCACAGCTCATGGAATTGAGTGGTAGATTTCAGAGAATTTTATCCTTCTCTGATCATGTTCCACGAGCAGGAACCACGACTCGTGAATAGGTCCACGGCTCATGGAAACCTTCCATAGAACTCAGGCTCCAACTACATCTGCAGTACTCTTTCCATGACTGACTTCCATGAATCGTGGAGTGATTCACGACTCGTGTTTCTGAGTCATAGAAGTCATTTTCATCCCAAATATCAGTCTTTTTCTGCACTTAGTCTCCGAACCATATTTTCCTACACAAGACTTAAAAACACATCAAAGCTACTAAAAATCACTAAAGAACTTACTCCAATTCCAAGTTTTAAGCGTCGAAAATGCTGCAAACCCACGACACATCAACACCCTCAACTTAAAACCATTGATTATCCTCAAGCGACAAAACAAAACTATCCTAGAACGATGCTTTAGAAAAAGAAAACTAGGAACTATGGCAGTCATATGATTTCGCAATTCAGTTTACAACAAGTATCCCCCTTTTTTTCAATACAAACAAGTGCACAAGTTTCGCCTATCAAGACAACACAAGAGGATCCATGGACGACATTACGATATCAACAGACAACATAGCATATATATATATGAGACTTACCTTAACAATTAACAATCAATTTTACTCTAGTGCCCTCACCACAAAGAAGTCCTAATCGTACAATAATACAAATAGAATATCCGGCACTGAACTAGAACACTCACAAAGATATTCCAGAAATGCATGCACAATACCATAGGCTTGCTCTTATATTCTATGCCTCGATTTTAGAATAGTTAGGTTAGGATCACTATAGGACTTTACTCAGCTTGTAACATAGGCTCGGGGATGGGTATGGTAGATATGGGAGATAGTGACTAAGCCCTTCTTGACACTACGCTATGTTTCTTCCACTTTTTTGGACCAACTCTATTGTTTCCTCCCTTTTTCTCCCTTTTTATTTCTTCTTTTCCATCTAGTGATGGGTGTGATTTTTCTTTCAGACTCAACTTTTCATCATATATCTCTCTTTTTTTTATTTTTTTTTCTTTGTTTTTATTTATTTTTCTAGCATCTCTGCCACACCCGTTATTTCCCTCTTTATCGCTAACCTTTTCTTTTCATACCCCATATTTCACACTCACCTTCACAGTAGCCACCCTCAACTTAGGCGATTTGCCTGAGTTGAGGTGCACAATGTCTAAGGAGGGACCAGGGACAAATTGAAAGTTCATAGAAAATAGGAAAAGTGATTAGGCTTTTCAACAAAAAGGGTCAATTTTGGCTCAAAATCAGGGATCAAGGGGAATTTACATCATTTGGACGGTCATTTAGGCTAAGTGGACTATTTCAAAAATGGCCTATGATACTTTCCTAACCAACCATCCTACAACCTAGGCAAGACTAACCAGGCAAGTTATAGATTGGCACACAATGCAAGAACAGTATGAATGCAGCTCACACACACATGGTACAGAGTACAACAATCACAATCTAAATATCAGGTTCATACTCTAGCTTAAGCCATTCATCAAATCAATTAACATAATGTCATGCATAGATCCATAATGGCCAGTCTATCAAAAATAGATAATTCCTGTCACACAAGGTTGATTGGAGGGGTCTCCATTTTTCACTCAAAATAAAGTTCAAAATCATACCATAGACTGTGCTAAGTTCCTTTTCTTCTTTTACTACACACAACCTATAATAAACATGTCGGTTAAACACAAATTAATAATCCTTAGGGAAAGAACACAGGCAAGAAAACCCCAAGGACTCAGGTACCTTGTGAGTACCCTCATGGGTTGCCTCCCATGCAATGCCTGATTTAACATTGCGGTACAACGCAGGTGTCTTGGCTACTCAGACTTCGCTAAGAGACCCATAAAAATACGTATAGCTGCTGCCCCTACCCTACCAGAAAGCAATGTGCATTGCCTTCAATGCATCAAGAAAAGTAAAAGCATAGGGAGGCAGGGACATACCTATGGCGCCTAGGCGCCGGCGTTCGATGAAGTAGGCAGGGATGGTGATATGGCACCCATCGCGGTGTCAGTGGAGGAGGCTGTGGCCGTCACATTCAATGGCTCAATAACAGAAGGGACATAGGTAGATTCCCTCTCATTAGTAACCAACTCCCGAATCCCAAGAACGGAAGATGTGTCCCCTCCATCAACTGGAGCCAAACTAGAAGACGCACCCCTAACTCTCTATTGCTCCGCCTCCTCATAATGATGCATGTCATCTAAGGATCGCCGCACGGCAGTAGCGGTGTCTCATTTCAGCCTCTTTTGGTACTTCTCACCCGCAGGAGTGCTATTAGTGTGCACTTTTTTTGCTCTATTACCCGGGGGCACAGGCTCCACCACAACAAATAAATAAACAACTCAGCGCATGGGCGCTGGAACCTCAATAGAGATGGAGGGAATAAATAGAGTCTGGCTAGGGTCAACAGATCTAATCTCCTCTCGAAGTCATTCCAGCTCATCATGAATGTGTCCTAAGTCAGGGCTCTGTATGGACTGTAGCCGAGTATTCACCCAGCACTTAAAAGTATCTACCCGTGCAGACATCTCTCATGCAACTCGGCCTATCTCAACTTTCATCCTCGCCTCAGTGACTTCTACAGTCGATCTCACCATGGTTAGATCTAGTCCAACAAATCATTTACATGCTTCTGAGTATCATCTTGATGAGCAACCAGATTCTGTAGAAACTCCGCATCAATAATAATCCTACCCAAAGAAGCTGAACCCGAAGGCACAATAGCGATGCCTACTGGTGGATGAGAGGTCGAAGGCACTGAAGCTAAGGCTATGGTTGTGGCACCCTCTGCATCTACACTTACCCCTATATCATGCAAGTCTATTGGGTCTCGTGCTGCAGAGGACACCTCAACTCTCACAGTACTCGTAGAAATGGAGGATGATGCTCATTGATTTGCAACTGGGTAAGCCACATCTCTAATCAACCTGACATCATGTATTCTAGTCACCTCAGGGGGTGTGGTCAATATCTTGAATAGGCGGGATGACTGACTGCATGCATATGCGATGGATCAGGCATGGAAAAGGAATGCTGGTGTGTGGCTGGAAGGCCCGCTCATGGATCTCTTCCAATATGCAGGGTGGAAAATTTATCTCATATCCAGCCATGATGCTGGCCACTAGTACTGCACGATTAGGCATCAGACAATTTTCTGCCTGAGTTGGATAGATGCGGGACTGGACAATGGCCCACCAAAACTTACCGATGAAATTTAATGTTTCTTTTTTTATGTTGCTGTCATGAACCCATTATGTATCTCTATCATTCTCAGCTATATAACCCGTTGCCCATCTTAATAAATCTGCTCGTTGACCTGGGTCCCTCATCTTTACTCTATCTCGAACAATATTCATCTTTTTATCAAACTCGGCCATGTCGACTTGTAACTCATATTCTGGCCTAAAAAAGAATCGCTGAGTAGTCCGCTTAGAGATATCACGGGTGCTTGTCACACCAAAGTACTGGTGAGTAGAGGTTGGTCCTGATATCGCTATCTCGGCCTAAGTAGATGACTGCTCGTGGCTACATATGAGGTATAAAACTCTCTTACGATCTCAGGATAATAGCTGCCTGGGGGCTCAGCCATCCAACTGCACCGGTAGTGATTGAAAGTGGCCTGAATATCTGGTATGGATGCTAAGCCCTCGGTCCAGATCTGTGGTTCCTCAAATATGCCCCCTTTGGGCAAACCTCTATCAGACTGATAAATCCCTTACATATATTTGTCCCTCATGGTTGGGACACACAATCTCCAATTATCATGAGCTATCGGTCTCTGTGCTCTATCAGCCTCTATCTGTGTCTGAGGTCCAGCCACAGATATAGCCGGATCAGAGGATCTCTTATCACCGGATGTTGACTCAACATCATCTGACTCATTTCCTTCATCAGTACCGGACCTTGTGTAACTCTCCCGTTTACTATCACCCTCCTCAGATGACCTCTCTCCTTCTTCAGACTGAAGAGCGGTGGTCGTTGCTGATGGAGAAACTATGAGGGATAGCTGAAGTGCTACCTTCTCAGCTGCCTACATCTGTGCCCCATATCTCGTGGTCCGAGGCTGCACATCTGGGTCGGGCTAAACCTCATAAATCTCCTCAGACCCACTCGATTCAGGTTCAGTTGGCTCATTGGGCTCATTCGTGAGTCTAGATTTAAATTGACGAGCCCCTTCTTTGCGTGCTTTTGTGTTTTTTGAACACATGGTACCTACGGATGAAATATCAGTATATCCAAGCCAAGAAATCCCAGAAAACAATATTTAAATTACACTGAACTTTGGTTCCATGAATGGGTTTAATGGTCCATGCAATGAACCACGGCTTGTGAATGCCCCTCATGATTTTTGGGCAGAATAAGATGATTGCAGGTCAGATTTCCACGAGTTGCATCTATGACTCATGATTTAGACAACGACTCGTAGATGCCTCTCATGGAAATCAGACCCTTTTTTATTGTCTGCAGGTTTGAGATTCACGAGTGCCATCCACGACTCGTGGATGACCCTCGTGAAAATCAGACCTGAGAATAGGTCTCTATTCCATTTTCTACGGGTGCATTCCATGACTCGTGGAATAAACCACGACCCGTAGAGAGCACTCGTGATCACTGTACAACTGAAAACCAAATGATTAAACTGTTGTGAAGTTCTTTCAACCCCAAGCACATATATACACCTAATCTCATACATATTTCACCTAATCACTCAATAACCGTCATCCCAAAGGGTGTTTACATAGTGAAATCAAACAATTTTATACCCTAGGTCAAGTTGTAGCCTCCAAAAATTCAACTAAGGTTGGAAGTTAAGTTCATACCTTAGAAATTAAGGGCAAACTTGAATGAATACTTGAGAATTTAAGAAACAACCACGACCGACGATCAACTAGAAACTTTACAGACCTATTTTTTACACTATGGTGAAGATATAGTGACATAATCTATCACGCCCTGAGGTTAGCCCCTAGATGTAATACGAAACTTGGTACCACAAGTACTTCAATATAACCCTTGGTCATAACATTCTCAAGCATAATAACAGATAATCGAAATCATAGTAGATAAAGTCAGAATAGCAATAATTGATAATCAAGTCAAATAGGAATACAAGATCCATAAGAAGACTCGAATACTGTCTATGTCTGAAAAGCCTCTACATGACATAAGGAGTTTCTAGGACAAAACCCTAACTAACTCGAAGTACGTAAATAAAAGCAAACATAAACTAAGAATATAACTAGCCCTCGACCCAAGAGGACTCACCAACAACTGACTGGAAAAGTGTCCTGGGAACTCTAGCCACGAATCTGAGAAGGGACACCTGAATATGCATCATCAAAGGATGCAACACAAAATATGCGTCAGTACTATGGAATGTACTGAGTATGAGAGTGATGCATAAATCATGATAAAACACTTTAAAAACATGTTTAAGAATGAACTTGTTACTTAAAGAAGGACTATAAATAAATATCAAGGTATAAAAATAAAACATGAAATAAAGCTTAAGTTTCATAATATAGAGTCATATAACTTCATAGCTTGAAAATAAACATGTGGGAGTTTCTTTTAACCGACATAAACCATGCTGAGCTACATGGAATTCCTTTTCATAAGTAACCGAGGAGACACTCTCAACTAATGAGGACTCCCTTTTTCATACATGAAGGACACTCTCAACTAACGAGGACCTTCTTTCATAAACATGAGGTGACACTCTCAACTAACGAGGTCCCTCTTTCATAAACATGAGGGGACACTCTCAACAAACGAGGTCCCTCTTTCGTAAACATGAGGTGACACTCTCAATTAATGAGGCCCCTCTTTCATAAACATGAAGCGATACTCTCAACTAACGAGGTCCCTCTTTCATAAACATGAGGTTACACTCTCAACTAACGAGGTCCCTCTTTTCCTACTTTGATAACGTAGTTTTGGACTTGGGTTACTTAGACCCTCATCGCTCGGTGCTAAATACTACTCTCAAAACATACATATAGCTCATATGATAATTATGACATATCAAGTGCCAAACTTATTCATAACATAATCATACCCCAGATCGTCATACTACTCATGAATTAGGGCTTTGAAATCGATTCATGAGCATTGATGGAACATCGGGTGTCTTGTCTTGCATCATACTTCATAACATGAAAAGATTTGCATACTTCATGACTTGTAAAATTTGCATGGCTCTAGTTCAATTTCATTAAACATATACTCCGATAAAACATAGGAACTAGGCATGCACATGCTTGAAAATCCATAAGGAATATGCTATCAAAAATCCAATTTGCTTAAAACAAGTTTCATGCATGTAAGAATTTCCATGGTTAAACTTCAATTCATGAAATAAGAATCAACATGTAAAAACCCATGTGAAATCATGCAATTTAATAGAAATTTCATAATCCAATCATGAGAAGATCATATTTAGCAAAACCCATAAGAATTTGATAAGAACCCTAATTTGAAGATCATGAAATCAAAATTTAAATTAGGGGTTTTGGGTACAAGGGTGAAAGGAACACATTGTTGATTATCCACATACCTTGATTGAAGCTAACCCACTTGAATTGAAAAGACTTAGGAGACTTGAACTTGGAGTTTGAGACTTGGAGCTTGAAACCCTAACTTGAAGATTGAGAAGATGGAACTCATTTTCTTCTTTTGAAAGTTGATTGAAAGAATGGGAGAGAACTTAGGTCAAGTGGGAATAAAAACCCTTCTAAATAGGCTTAAAATGACTTAGTATAGGAGTTAAAAGAGTGAGAAATTACAAAAATACCCCTGGACTTAAACGTGGAAAAAGCTGGAAAAAGTCGGCTTTAAAGACCACGGGTTGGTCCACGGTCCGTCATCCAAAAGGACAGACCATCAAAACGATTCGTGGTTTCAAAATGCCACTTTTAGGTTCTACTGGAAATCCATTCCACGAGTCACTCTACGGTCCGTGATTCTGAACGACGGGCCGTCCTGTGACTCATGGTTTTGACTTTAGGAAAATAAGGATCCTCTGATCCTCAGAAACTACGAATGGAAGGACGGGTCGTGGAATAGGTTGACGAGTCGTTAACCCACTCATGGTATTTAGAGGACTTGGTACCTCTCTGAAGGTGATTCTACGGGTTATATGATGGACCGTCATTCAAAATGACGACCCATGAAGTCATCCGTGGAAATTGGGCAGAAAAACTGAATTTTGACAAACCAAGGGTCACTCTACGCACCGTGGTTTTGGTCTACGGGTCATGAACCAACCAGTGGTTTTGAAGATGAAAATTTTAAGCTTCAGTTAAGCAACGACGAGTCGACATATGGACCATGGTTCAGAACCATGGTTCGTCATTCCCATCCATCATCACTGGCAGCACTGCAGTAAACTGCCCTAAATTTTTACTCCAAACTCGGATTAATGCGCGGTTGGTGGCGTTGGAAAGAAGACTCAAAAACTTTTAATTTGGTGGGTACTAGGCCACCTAACTCTTTATATTTTAGGAAAAATGATCGATTGAAGTTGACCCTAGTTTAGTCTTACACGAAAACTTACTTTGGTGAGGTGCTTGTGAATTAACTTGATGATAGGAGTTTCTTATGAACATGATTCGCATCCACAGAACTCACGACACTAGGAAAATAATCATTACACTCATGGAAAAGGTTCGGGTATTATCTTAAGATTTTTAGGGTGTTACAATATCTCCCCCTTTGGATTATTTATCCTCGAATGAAGACTAAGCGAGCAGACTCTAGAGAGAAAATAGCCCAACAAAAAATGAAACATGAAAACTAAAGAACAAACATGAAACTAAACTTTTCAACTTAAAACATGGCTGAATCAACTTCGAAAAATATGAATACATGCTAGGATCATGAGGGGAACTGACGGAATAGATTCAGAGGGACATACTAAGGATGGAACTACAACCCCAAGCTGAAACCAGATTGGAAGGAAAAAGGGTGAGGGTACTTGGCCTTCATGGATTATTCTTCTTCCCAAGTAGCTCCTTCAACTGAGTTGTGAAAGCTGAAGTACTATCGTGGTAACCGACTTCCGATTGAAATAAAAACTGAGCTAGTTTCATAAGACATGTATGAATGTTGAAAATGTAAGAACAACCAACAGAACAGGGACTGGATATCCAACATGATAACTGGTCTGGGATGAGAGTAGGAACTCAACTAAAACGCATAAAGAACAAACGTACTCTAGAAATCGCAGTTAACCGAAAGGGACACCAAACTGAGAAAAGTAGATATATGGGAATCTATTCTCTTTTAAATACCACTCCTACCATTTGCAACTAATAACCTCAATAGCGTACATAAGGGTACTAAGGTATGAGTCTAACTACTCGATTATCCATGTTCAAACCTATCTCTACCAGATCTTTTGCTTCAAGAACGTCTTCTAAGGATAGTATTCCCTCTTATCACAACAACCACTAACCTAGGGCTTCCAACCAAAGGGTCACTAGTTGTGCAAAATAGATATCCACATGTAACCCATCGCGATATTTAAGCTTATAACTATGGTCACCTTATGGTTTCTTAGCTTACCATATTTAAGACTTCTCTCCTCTTTCCTATCATAACTAGGAGCCGTAATTTCAAGAACTTTTACATAGGGACATACTAAAATTCCTCATCTAACTATTTTGCACGAATAATCCTTACCTCATAATTCACCCACGCCTTGAAGTCAAGGTGGAACAAGTACACTATCAAGGAAAAGGAATCTCCTACCTTCCAGCTAGGCTACTACAATGTCTTCTCCCCTAACACTTATAACAACATAAACCCGAATCATTAAAAGAAAAGAGCAGGAGCAGGAGCGTCACGAATGAAGGATTATAGATTGATCTAGACTTACACTTAGAGTGATCTAGGCACTCAAGGTGAGGCTTGTGGAATTGAGCACAATAGGCATGAGTATTTCACATATTGGGCACGTAAGGCATGAATGGTGGGGATCGCCACCCCTCATCATCAAAGGCAAAGGTCAAGGGATTTATAATAAGGAAATCATAAGCGCAAATTGTTTCAAGAATCAGGTCTGAGCATATACATGATGTAACATGATTTTATTAGCCATTGAGGTATTTCTGAAGACTGAATGAATAAACATAACTGAGCATACTGAAAAACATGAGTTTACGTAGATAGCAAACCTCAGGGCATAAAGCTGGAATTTATAGAATCGCAAGATAAGAGTAGAATCATTGTATGAAGTAATCACTTTCCATTCTAAAATTTGAACATGAGCGTGAATCTTGATGGAGTGCGTAAATTGAAATAGAACTATGGCGCTGACACACAAGGCATGCAAAATGGTATCGTAATGGCAGGAGGATACTTAGGACGCTGGGATGGAAATAAGCTTCTGCCTCCCCTCCTAACTTTGTTCTAACACCCAATGAAATCACCACCCGAGCCTCTAAAATCTGACCGATTCAACATCCCACCATCTCCCCCTTAGATTAATGCTAACCTTCTAAGTCTATGGACCTCTCACCAACCTCTCAAAGGAACTATGATAATTTTACCCTAAAAGAACATATACTACTCAAGAATTTAGCATGAATACCCACTTCCTTCTATAGTCTAAGACTCTCTTATCCCCACTTAGTTCTAGGTGAAGACAACTCACAACCAAACAAGAATAGGGGTTTGGGGACTATGGATGCATGCAGAAAGAAAATCTAGTGAGGTACCTGATTCAACTTCAGGAGGAATACTCTGACCCGGTTGGCTAGGCAATGAAAGGAATTGGCTTTTGAGCAGAACACCATCGTTGCTCCTCTTAGATGAGGGGTAATCCCTGATCCTATGGCCTAACTGACCACACCAAAACACCTCCCTTTGCCAGCAAGGCACTCACCTAGATGAAACTTATCGCATCTACTACAACAAGGGTACCTCAAGGGCTTTGGACACCTATTACAACAAGACTGAGAATCGACGGTCGGTGCGCTAACTGAAGATGGGGTTGGCCCGGATGACCTCTGTTGAGAAGATGATTGGTTCCATGTTTTGGTCTTCTTGTCCTTCCTCTTCCTCTTTTTTAGCCTCTTTTTCGAATTCAACTGCGCAGTCTTGGGTTGAGCCAACATACGGATGGCTTCTGTCATGCCCCGAGGTTACCCCATAGACATAACATGGGACTTGGAACCATAAGGATCCCAAGCTAACCTTGGTCATAGCATTCTCAAGCATAACAAGATAAGACATAGTGAAAGCATCGTAAGAGAATCCAAATAGGAAACATAATCATATAAAAGAGAGTCGAATAAAAAGTACAACTCAACAGTCATCCCATAGAATCTACATCTGAAAGCCTCTAACACTATCATAGAGATTTGATGGGACAACACCCCAACTAACTCGACAATCTGATACATAAAGGAAGCATAAAACTAAAATACGGTCTAGTCCTCTAACTATGAGGGCTTACCAAAGCTGATTGAGAGAGTGACCTGGAACTCTAGCCACAAAGTTGTGAAGGAATACCTGAATCTGCATAATCAAAGGATACAGCACAAAATGCATTAGTACTATGGAATGTACTAAGTATGTGAGCAATGCATGAACATGATGAAAACATGCTAAGTATACTTAAATAACTGAAATCATGATTTTAAAGATAAACTGAATGCAATGACTCTAATACTTTCTTTAAGCTGAAACATAATCATAAGTCATAAGTCTGAAATCTAAATAAGAGTCAAATGCAAGTTTAAAAGCATAAACTATTTTCTTGTGGGAGGTTCTCTAACTGACATAGACCATGTGAGCTACATGGAATCTGATATATCCGCCCCATCAAAAGGACCCAATATACCTTGCCAGGGTATAGAGGCATTACTTTGGCGTGATCACTAAAATTGATGCCCAACAGAGGGGACTTAAGACCTACAGGGGCATGTAGTTCTGGGACTTTTTTGGGTACTCTCACCCTGTCCAACTCGGTGCTAATACTACTCCCAATATATATAGCTCATATAATACTTGGGCATATCTGATGCCAAATCTGTTTGAAAAGCATAAGGGTATATCTGATACCATGCAATTCACTTAGCTTAGGTGGACATATCTAGATGCCAAACCTTTCTTAAAACATAGGGACATATCTGATGCCCAAACTTTCTTTAACATAGGGACATATCTGATGTCCAAAACATTCTTTAAACATAGGGACATATCTAATGTCATGCAATTCAAAGTCATGAATCTTAAACCTTTGCAAGACCACAATTCAAAATATACTTTTCTTGCTAAATTCATACTTAAAGAATTAGTCATGCAATTTCATAAATACATAAAGGCCATGATATCTAATCATGCCAACTTTCTCTTGAAAACATGTAAATTCATAGTTTCATGCTAGAAATCAACTTCCATGCTTGGGCTTTCAAAACCAATAAGAGAGTCATAATCAAATCATGTAAAATTAATAAGAAACCATGAATTTAAACATAGGAACGAATTTCATACACTTTCCCCAAATTTAGATCAAAACCCTAATTTCATAAGTTCATAATTCAACATAAGAATTGGGGATTTTGGGTACCAGGGTGAAAGAAAACCCATTGTTGAAAACCCACATACCTTGGTGGAAGATTACCCACTTTATTGGAAAAGAATTAGGAGACCTCACTTGGAGCTAGGGACTTGAAGCTTGAAGGAGAATTTCCTTTTTGAGTGAAGAATGATGAACTTAAGAGAGACTTAGGGTAATATGGGTGAAAACCCTTCTAAAAGTAATCAAAAATGACTTCACTTAATACATAATAGGGTGAGAAATGACCAAAATGCCCCTAGAACTTTATTGGAAAAGGCTGGAAATTGGTCAACTTTCAGTGACCACGAGTGGAGTCTACGACTAGTAGACTTTTCCACGACTCGTGGACTGCTAGTCGTGGAAGCTGCCAATAATTCATCTTGCAGGAGACTTTCTACGGTTCAACAGGACGACTCGTGGAAGCTTCCACGAGTCGTAGAACTTATTCGTAGAACTCAGGGAACTTGACTGACCTCTGATCAACTTCCAGGAGTCAACAGTATGACCTGTAGAAACTTCTACGAGTCGTGGAAGTGACTCGTGGTTGTCAGTACTGAGGTTGGTCTGCAGGACTGGGATCACGAGTCACTCCCACTACTCATGGAACCTTCCACGACTCATGGACTTGACCCGTGGTCCCTGGAACTTGGATTTTTCTGAAGTTTTCATCTTGGATAGCTGGATACGTGTATGGGGTGTTACAGCTTCCCGAAACTCCGCATACATAACCTCGTAGTCTGGAACAAGAGGATTAACATTCCTCTTGGGGTTTCTTTATGGAGACATTATTTGAAATGCATAAGGAACGGATTAGAAGGGTAAGTAGAGTCAAACTCTATCGTATGATAGTGAACACAAAGAAGTGATGTTTTTCCTAAAACACCTCATAGCCTTCCCCTCATAAGCAACACTTCCAACTCTCCTCGAAATCCAATAAGGACCTACAAAATGAGTACTAAGTTTTCCTTTTTTGCCAAACCTCATCACACCCTTCATGGGTGACACCTTAAGGAAAACCCAATCATCAACTTCAAATTCCAACTCCCTTCTCCTTACGTTCGCATAAGATTTCTGTCAACTCTGAGAGGTCTTCAACCTTTCCCGAATAAGCTGAGCTTTCTCCATGGTCTCATGCACAGAATCTGGACCAATCAAGGCTACTTCACCAACCTCAAACCAACCAATAGGAGATCTACACCTCCGGCCATAAAGTACCTCATATGGGGCCATCTGGATGCTAGAGTGAAAATTGTTGTTGTAGGGAAACTCGATAAGAGGTAAGTGATCATCCCAATTTCCTTTGAAGTCAATAAAACAAGCCCTCAATATATCTTCCAAAGTCTGAATAGTACGCTCGGCCTGGCCATCCATCTAAGGCTGAAAAGTTGTGCTAAGCTTCACCTTAGTACCAAGACCTTTCTGAAACGATCTCCAAAACTGAGGACCTCTATCCAAAATGATAGACAAGGGAACACCATGCAATTGGACTATCTCTCGAATGTAGAGTCTGGCATAATCATCCACTATATCCGTAGTCTTAACAGCTAGGAAGTGGGATGACTTGGTCATCCGGTCAACGATCACCCAAATATAATCATGTTACCTTCGAGTACGAGGCAAATCCATAATAAAGTCCATATTGATTGCTTCCTATTTCCAAGTGGGAAGGTCAATATCTTAAAGCATACCACTTAGCCTTTGATGTTCCACCTTTACCTATTGAAAGTTGGGACACATAGCCACAAACCCGGCTATGTCCTTCTTCATACCATTCCACCAAAAGACTTCTTATAGGTCACGGTACATCTTAGTAGTACCCGGATGAATGGAGTTTCTAGAACTGTGAGCTTCGGATAAAATTTGTTATCTCAACCCATCAACATCTGGTACATATAAGCGACCCTGATAACGAAGCACACCATCTCCCTGTTGGGAGAAAACCTCAACCCTTTGCTGACGAACTGCACCCTTAAGCTGAAGTAGAAAGAGATCTTGGTCTTGCTTGGCTTTCACCTCAGCCACCAAGGATGATTCGGCACCATTAGTCACAATCACACCACCTTAGGTCGAGTCTATAAGGTGAACTCCCAACCGAGCAAGCCTATGAACTTCTTTAACCAATTCCTTCTTTCTATCTTCGATAGAAGCTACACTTCCCATGAACAACCTACTCAAAGCATCCGCCACAACATTGGCCTTAACCAGATGATAAAGCATACTCATATCATAATCCTTAGAGAGCTCAAGCCATATCCTTTGTCGCAAATTCAATTCCTTTTGAGTGAACACATATTGAAGACTTTTATGATCGGTGAAAATATCCACATGCACACCATACAGGTAGTGCCTCCAGATCTTTCAACCAAAAACCACAGCCACTAGATAAAGGTCATGAGTAGGGTAGTTTTTCTCATGCACCTTAAGCTGTCTCGAGGCATAAGCAATCACTTTGCCCCGTTGCATCAAAACGAAACCCAAACCAATTCTAGAGGTATCACAATACACAACAAAATCATCAAGTCCCTTAGGTAGAGCCAATACTGGAGCTGCAGTCAATCGAGTCTTCAATTCCTGAAAACGTTTCTCATAGGAGTCAGACCACTGAAACTGAACCTTTTTCTGAGTCAATCGGGTCAATGGGGAATCAAGGGAAGAAAACACTTCCACAAATACCCCATAGTAACCAACCAAACCTAAGAAGCTTCTAATATCGGATGGAGAGGTGGGTCTAGGCCAGTTTTTCACCGCGTCTATCTTTTGAGAATCAACCTGAATACCATCTTTAGTCGCAATATGACCCAGAAAAGCAATAGACTGCATCCAAAACTCACACTTGCTAAACTTAGCAAAAAATTGTCTATCCTTGAGAGTTTGCAACACAACCCTCAAGTGATCCGCATGCTCCTTCTCACTCCGAGAGTAAATGCGGAAATCATCAATGAAAACAATCACAAACATATCCAAATACTATTTGAACAAACGGTTCATCAAATCTATAAAAGTTGCAGGAGCATTTGTTAGACCAAAAGACATAACAATAAACTCATAGTGACCATATCGAGTCCTAAAGGCTGTCTTCGGGATATCACACTCCCAAACCCGAAGCTGATGCTAACCGGATCTAAGGTCAATTTTGGAGAAGAAACTAGCACCCTGAAGCTGATCGAACAAGTCATCAATCCTGTAATGGGATACTTATTCTTGATTGTGACCTTGTTCAATTGGCGGTAATCAATACACATTCTAAAAGAACCATCTTTCTTTCGAACAAACAAAACTGGGGCACCCCAAGGAGAAATACTAGGCCTGATGAAACTCTTATCAAGCAAGTTTTTCAGTTGATCTTTCAACTCCTTGAGTTTCACAGGGGCCATCTTATAAGGAGTAATAGAGATAGGATTCGTATGCGGAAGAAGATCTATCCTAAAGTCAATTTCCCATTCGGGAGGAACTCTAAGAAAATCATCGGGGAATACTTCTAGGAATTCGTTCACAACAGAAATAGACTAAATAGTCGGGGTCTCAGACTCTATGTCCATAACTCAAACTATATGATAGACGTAAACCTTAGAAATCATCTTCCTAGCCTTAAGATAAGATATGAAACGATCCTTCGAAGAAGAGGGGCTACCTTGCCATTTTAGGACAGGTTAATTAGGAAACTTGAAACTAACCATACGAGTGTGACAATCAACTGAGGAATAACATGCATACAACCAATCCATACCAAGAATGACATCAAAATCAGTCATCTCCAACTCTACTAAATCTGCTGAAGTGACTCTATGAAGGACTGAGATAGGGTAATTTTGATAAACTCTTTCGGCTAGGACTGACTCACTAACAAGAGTAGAAACATGAAAGGGTTCTAAAAGCAATTCAGGAAGAATCTTGAACTTACAAGCTACATAAGGGGTTACAAAAGATAAGGAAGCAACGGGATCCAACAAGGCATACACATCAAGAGAGAAGACTTTCAACATATCGGTAACCACATCTGAAGAACTCTCCTAATCCTAGTGAGACGACATAGCATAAAGATGGTTCTGGCGCTGACCACCAGAACTAGAAGCCGCGCCCTGCGAGGCTGGTCTACCACCTGAAGCTGCTAGGGTAGACTGAGTCCTACCACCTCCCTGCCCCTTTCTAGCTGAAGGGAAATCCTTGATACGATGTTCGGTCTGACCACACCCAAAACAATCCTCTCTACCAGCCAAATACTCCCCGGGGTGAGTCTTCCCACACTTAACACAAGCTGGGTATGAAGATCCTTTAGTAACACTACCCTGAGACTGGGAATAGGAACCAAACCCCCTACCACCCTGATTATGACGAGGCTTCTAAGCCTGGGTAGGAGTACTATAAGAAGAGTGAACAGGACCTGATTACTTCTACTGGAAAGAAGAGCGATGTCCACCTCCGAACCTGTGATGACCAAACCCTGATCCCTCGAATCTACCCCTCTTGTTCTCCCTGGCCATCTCCTTAAGTTTATCACCCTCAATCTGATGGGCATGAGTCATAAGATTATATATGTTCATGTCACTCAACAACAAGACAGACCTACACTCTTTCTTCACTATATCGGAAAAGCCATAGATGAACTTGCTCATTTGATCATACGGGTCCGCTACCATGGAGGGAGCATACCTAGACAACTGAGTGAACTTTAAACTATACACTTGCACCAACATCGAACCTTGTCTCAAGTTCACAAATTCTTCCACTTTTGCTTGCCTCAACTCACGGGGAAAGAACCTATCAAGAAAGTCTCTCTCAAAACACTCCCAAGTCATGGGGATCAAATCCCTCACCCTAGCTTCCTTCCATTGCATAAACCAAATATAAGTCACATCCTTGAGTTGATAGGATGCAAGCTCAACACAATTAATACTCGCTACTTGCATAACCTCAAAGATCTTCACTTCATCAATAAAGTTGAGCAGGTCCTCACTCACCTTCGAACCCCAAAACTCTGGTGGGTTCATACGGATAAAGTCATGAACTCGGGCCGCTACCCCACCTTGAGGATGAGCAGGGGCAGGAGCTTGTTGATTTTCCAAAGTCTGATCTAGTAGGTGAATAGTATTCCTAAACTCATCATTCATGACATCGAGAACCAGAACTTGAGGAGCGGCATTCTGAGTGGCTCGAGGAGGTATAGCACGTCGAGGAGGAATAATCTGAAATGCATAAGATGAGGATTAGAGAAATATTAGACTTAATCTCTATCGCACGATGTTATAATGAAAGAAGTGAAGGTTTCTTAAAATATCTCATAGCTTCTCTTTCATATGTGTGGCGCGCTTCACACATATGAAAAAGACTCTACTCGATATGGCTTTCACACATCCTAGGACACTTGAACCTGAGGCTCTGATACCAAGTTTGTCACGCCCTGAGGTTACCTCCTAGACGTAATATGGGACTTAGAACCACAAGGATCCCAAGTTAACCCTTGGTTATAGCATTCTCAAGCATAACAAGATAAGACATAGCGGAAGCATCGTAAGAGAATCCAAATAGGAAACATAATCATATAAAAGAGAGTCGAATAAGAAGTACAACTCAATAGTCATCTCATAGCATCTATGTCTGAAAGCCTCTAACACTATCATAGAGAGTTGATGGGACAACACCCCAACTAACTCGACAATCTGATACATAAAGAAAGCATAAACCTTAAATACGGTCTAGTCCTTGAACTATGAGGGCTCACCAAAGCTGCCTGAGAGAGTGGCCTGGAACTCTAACCACGAAGCTGTGAAGGAATACCTAAATCTGCATCATCAAAGGATACAGCGCAATATGCGTTAGTACTATGGAATGTACTAAATATGTGAGCAATGCATGAACATGATGAAAACATGCTAAGTATACTTAAATAACTGAAATAATGCTTTTAAAGATAAACTGAATGCAATGACTCTAATACTTTCTTTAAGCTGAAACATGATGATAAATCATAAGTCTGAAATCTAAATAAGAGTCAAATGCAAGTTTATAAGCATAAACTGTTTTCTTGTGGGAGGTTCTCTAACTAACATAGACCATGTGAGCTACATGGAATTTGATGTATCCTCCCCATCGAAAGGACCTAATACAACTTGCCAGGGTATAGAGGCATTACTTTGGTGTGATCACTAAAACTAATGCCCAATAGTGGGGACTTAAGACCTACGAGGGCACGTAGTTCTGGGACCTTTTTGGGTACTCTCACCCTATCCAACTCGGTGCTAATAATACTCCCAAAACATATACATATAGCTCATATAATACTTGGGCATATCTGATGCCAAATCTGTTTGAAAAGCATAAGGGTATATCTGATACTATACAATTCACTTAGCTTAGGTGGACATATCTAGATGCCAAACCTTTCTTAAAACATAGGGACATATCTGATGCCCAAACTTTCTTTAACATAGGGACATATCTGATGTCCAAAACTTTCTTTAAACATAGGGACATATCTAATGTCATACAATTCAAAAGTCATGAATCTTAAAGCTTTGCAAGACCACAATTCAAAATATACTTTTCTTGCTAAATTCATACTTAAAGAATTAGTCATGCAATTTCATAAATACATAAAGGCCATGATATCTAATCATGCCAACTTTCTCTTGATGACGTGTAAATTCATAGTTTCATGCTAGAAATCAACTTCCATGCTTGGGCTTTCAAAACCAATAAGAGAGTCATAATCAAATTATGTAAAATTAATAAGAAACCATGAATTTAAACATACGAACTGATTTCATAAACTTTCCCCAAATTTAGATCAAATCCTAATTTCATAAGTTCATAATTCAACATAAGAATTGGGGATTTTGGGTACAAGGGTGAAAGGAAACCCATTGTTGAAAATCCACATACCTTGGTGGAAGATTACTCACTTGATTGGAAAAGAATTAGGACACTTCACTTGGAGCTTGGAGACTTGAAGCTTGAAGGAGAATTTCCTTTTTGAGTGAAGAATGATGAACTTAAGAGAGACTTAGGGTAATATGGGTGAAAACCCTTCTATAAGTAGTCAAAAATGACTTCACTTAATACATAATAGGGTGGGAAATGACCAAAATTCCCCTAGAATTTAATTGGAAAAAAGCTAGAAATTGGTCAACTTTCAGTGAACACGAGTGGAGTCTACGACTCATAGACTTTTCCATGACTCGTGGACTACTAGTCATGGAAGCTGCATAAAATTCATCCTGCTGGAGACTTTCTACGGTTCAATAGGACGACTCGTGGAAGCTTCCACGAGTCGTAGAACCTAATCGTAGAACTCAGGGAACTTGACTGACCTCTGATCAACTTCCACGAGTCAACAGTACGACCCGTAGAAACTTCTACGAGTCGTGGAAGTGACTCGTGGTTGTCAGTACTGAGGTTGCTCTGCAGGACTGGGATCACGAGTCACTCCCACGACTCGTGGACTTGACCCGTGGTCCCTGGAACTTTGATTTTTTTGAAGTTTTCATCTTGGATAGCTGGATACGTGTATAGGGTGTTACAATATCACCCCCTTGGGATCATTCATCCTCGAATGAGGGCTAGACAAGGGAAACTGAAGGGAAAACACCCCAACCAAACATCAAAACATAGAAATTAAGGAGTAATCATAAAACCAAAACTTTTTAACTTGAAAACATGATAAACTAACTTCGTAAAACATGAGTGCATGCTAAAATCGTGAGACGAACTGACGGAGTAGAATCAAAAGGACATACTAAGGAGAAAACTAGTACCTCAAGCTGGAACTGAGTCGGAAGGAAAGAGATGAGGATATTTGGCCTTCATGGCCTCTTCCGCTTCCCAAGTAACACCTTTAACAAGCTGATTCCTCAAAAGGACTTTTACCGAAGTGACTTCTTTATTCCGTAACCTCCGAATCTGATGATCAAGAATCACCACGGGAACCTCCTCATAAGTGAGACTATCCTTCACACCTATATCTTCCAAAGGAACAATCAAGCTTGGGTCGCCAACACACTTCTTCAACAAGGAAACATGGAAAACTAGATGAACCTCTTCCAACTCTATTGACAACTCCAACTCATAAGCAACACTTCTAACTCTCCTCAAAATCCGATAAGGAACTACAAAACGAGGACTAAGTTTTCGTTTCTTTCCAAACCTCATCACACCCTTCATGGGTAACACCTTAAGGAAAACCCAATCATCAACTTCAAATTCCAACTCCCTTCTTCTTACGTCCGCATAAGATTTCTGTCGACTCTGAGCGGTCTTCAACCTTTCCTAAATAAGCTGAGATTTCTCCATGGTCTCATGCACAGAATTTGGACCAATCAAGGTTGCTTCACCAACCTCGAACCAATCAATAGGAGATCTACACCTCTGGCCATAAAGTGCCTCATATGGGGCCATCTGGATGCTAGAGTGAAAACTGTTGTTGTAGGCAAACTCGATAAGAGGTAAGTGATCATTCCAATTTCCTTTGAAGTCAATAACACAAGCCCTCAACATATCTTCCAAAGTCTGAATAGTACGCTCAACCTAGCCATCTGTCTGAGGGTGAAAAGTTGTGCTAAGCTTCACCTTAGTACCAAGACATTTCTGAAACAATCTCCAAAACTGAGATGTAAACTGAGGACCTCTATCTGAAATGATAGACAAAGGAACACCATGCAATCGGACTATCTCCCGAATGTAGAGTCTGGCATAATCATCCGATGTATTTGTAGTCTTAACAGACAATAAGTGGGATGACTTGGTCATACGGTCAACGATCACCCAAATAGAATCATGTTGCCTTCGAGTACAAGGCAAACCCGTGATAAAGTCCATATTGATTGCTTCCCATTTCCAAGTGGAAAGGTCAATATCTTGAAGCATACCACCTAGCCTTTGATGTTCCACCTTTACCTGTTGAAAGTTGGGACACATATCCACAAACTCGGCTATCTCCTTATTCATACCATTCCACCAAAAGACTTCTCATAGGTCATGGTACATCTTGGTGGTACCCGGATGAATGGAGTATCTAGAAATGTGAGCCTCGAAAAAAATCTGTTGTCTCAACCCATCAACATCTGGCACATATAAGCGACCCTGATAACGAAGCACACCATCTCCCCCTTGGGAGAAAACCTCAACCCTTTGCTGATGAACTGCACCCTTAAGATGAAGTAGAATGGGATCCTGGTCTTGCTTGGATTTCACCTCAGCCACCAAGGATGATTCGGCACCATTAGTCACAATCACACCACCTTAGTTCGAGTCCATAAGGCGAAGTCCTAACCGAGAAAGCCTATGAACTTCTTTAACCAATTCCTTCTTTCCATCTTCGATAGAAGCAACACTTCCCATGGACAACCTACTCAAAGCATCCGCCACAACATTGGCCTTACCTAGATGGTAAAGCACACTCATATCATAATCCTTAAGGAGATCAAGCCATCTCCTTTGTCGCAAATTCAATTCCTTTTGAGTGAATACATATTGAAGACTTTTATGATCGATGAAAACATCCACATGCACACCATACAAATAGTACATCCAGATCTTTAAAGCAAAAACCATGGCCGCTAGATTAAGGTCATGAGTAGGGTAGTTCTTCTCATGCACCTTAAGCTGTCTCGAGGCATAAGCAATCACTTTGCCCCATTGCATCAAAACACAACCCAAACCAATTCTGGAGGCATCACAATACACAACAAAATTATCAAGGCCCTCGGGTAGAGAAAATATTGGAGCTGCAGTCAATCGAGTCTTTAATTCCTGAAAACTTTTCTCACAGGAGTAGGACCACTGAAAACTTAACCTTTTTCTGAGTCAATCGGGTTAATGGGGAAGCAAGGGAAGAAAACCCTTCCATAAATCTCCTATAGTAACCAACCAAACCTAAGAAGCTTCTAATATCGGATGGAGAGGTCGGTCTAGGCCAGTTTTTCACTGCCTCTATCTTTTGAGAATCAACCCGAATACCATCTTTAGTCACAATATGACCCAGAAAAGCAATAGACTGCATCCAAAACTCGCACTTGGTAAACTTAGAAAACAATTGTCTATCCTTGAGAGTTTGCAACACAACCCTCAAGTGATCCGCATGATCCTCCTCACTTCGAGAGTAGATGAGGATATCATCAATGAAAACAATCACAAACATATCCAAATACTGTTTGAACACACGGTTCAGGAAATCCATAAAAGCTGCAGGAGAATTCGTTACACCAAAAGACATAACAACAAACTCATAGTCACCATACCGGGTCCTAAAGGTTGTTTTCGGGATATCACAATCCCAAACCCGAAGCTGATGATAACCGGATCTAAGATCGATTTTGGAGAAGAAACTAGCACCCTGAAGCTGATCGAACAAGTCATCAATCCTAGGAATGGGATACTTATTCTTGATTGTGACCTTGTTCAATTGGCGGTAATTAATACACATTCTAAGAGAACCATCTTTCTTCCGAACAAACAAAATTAGGGCACCCCAAGGAGAAATAATAGGCCTGATGAAACCTTTATCAAGCAAGTCTTTTAGTTGATCTTTCAACTCCTTGAGTTCCACGGGGGCCATCTTATAAGGAAGAATAGAGATAGGATTCGTATCCAGAAGAAGATCTATCCCAAATTCAATTTCCCGCTCGGGAGAAACTCCAGGAAAATCATCGGGGAACACTTCTAGGAATTCGTTCACAAGAGAAACAGACTGAATAGTCGGGGTCTCAGACTCTGTGTCCATAACCCAAACTATATGATAGACGTAACCCTTAGAAATTATCTTCTTAGCCTTAAGATAAGATATGAAAAGACCCTTCGAAGAAAAGGGGCTACCTTGCCATTTTAGGACAGGTTTATTAGAAAACTTGAAGCTAACCACACGAGTGTGGAAATCAACTGAGGCATAACATGCATACAACCAATCCATACCAAGAATGATATCAAAATCAGTCATCTCCAACTCTACTAAATCCATTGAGGTGACTCTATGAAGGACTGATATAGGGCAATTTCGGTAGACTCTTTTGGTTAGGACTCACTCACTAACAGGAGTAGAAACATGAAAGGGTTCTAAAAGAAATTCAGGACGATTCTCAAACTTACAAGACACATAAGGGGTTACAAAAGATAAGGAAGCACCGGGATCCAACAAGGCATACACATCAAGAGAGAAGACTTTCAACATACCAGTAACCACATCTGGAGAACTCTCCTAATCCTGGCGAGAGGACATAGCATAAAGATGATTCTGGCACTGACCACCAGAACTAGAAGTTGCGCCCTGCAGGGCTGGTCTACCACCTGAAGCTGCTGGGGTAGACTCAGTCCTACCACCTCCCTATCACTTCCTAGCTGAAGGGAAATCCTTGATACTATGTCCGGTCTGACCCACCCAAAACAACCTTCTCTACCAGCCAAACACTCCCCGGGGTGAGTCTTCCCACACTTAACACAAGCTGGGTAGCAAGATCCTTTAGTAACACTACCCTGAGACTGGGAATAGGAACCAAACCCCCTACCACAATGATTATGATGAGGTTTCTGAGCCTGGGTAGGAGTACTAGCAGAAGAGTTAACAGGACCTGATAACTTCTTCTAGAAAGAAGAGCGATGTCCACCTCCAGACCTGTGATGACCAAAACCTGATCCCTCAGATCTACCCCACTTGTTCTCCCTGGCCATCTCCTTAAGTTTACACCCTCAATCTGATGGGCATGAGTCATGAGATGAGAGATGTTCATGTGACTCAACAACAAGGCAGACCAACACTCCTTCTTCACTATATTAGAAATGCCATAGATGAACTTGCTCATTTGATCATGTGGGTCCGCTACCATGGAGGGAGCATTCCTAGACAACTGAGTAAACTTCAAACTATACTCTTGCACCGACATCGAACCTTGTCTCAAGTTCACAAATTCCTCCACTTTCGCTTGCCTCAACTCATGGGGAAAGAACCTATCGAGAAAGGCTCTCTCAAAACACTCCCAAGTCATGGGGATCGCATCCCTCACCCTAGCTTCCTTCCATTGCGTGAACCAAATATGAGCCACATCCTTGAGTTGATAGGATGCAATCTCAACACAATCAACACCCTCTACTTGTATAACCTCAAAGATATTCTTCACTTCATCAATAAAGTTAAGCGGGTCCTCACTCACCTTCGAACCCCAAAACTCTGGTGGGTTCATACGGATAAAGTCACAAACTTAGGCTGCTACCCCACCTTGAGGATGAGCGGGGGCAGGAGCCTGTTGATTTGCCAAAGTCTGAGCTAGTAGGTGAATAGCATTCCTAAACTCATCATTCATTACAATGGGAACCAAAACTTGAGGAGCGGCATTCCGAGTGGCTTGAGAAGGCATAGCACGTCGAGGAGGCATAATCTGAAATGCATAAGATGAGGATTAGAGTAATATTAGACTTAAGCTCTATCGCACGATGTGATCATAAAAGAAGTGAAGTTTTCTTAAAACATCTCATAGCTTCCCTTTCATATGTGTGGCACGCTTCACACATATGAAAAGGACCCTACTTGATGTGGCTTTCAGACATCCTAGGACTCTTGAACCTGAGGCTCCGATACCAAGTTTGTCACGCCCCAAGGTTACCCTCTGGACGTAACACGGAACTTGGAACCACAAGGATCCCAAGATAACCCTTGGTCATAGCATTCTCAAGCATAACAAGATAAGACATAGCGAAAGCATCATAAGCGAATCCAAATAGGAAACATAATCATATAAAAGAGAGTCGAATAAGAAGTAAAACTCAACAGTCGTCCCATAGCATCTATGTTTGAAAGCCTCTAACACTATCATAGAGAGTTGATGGGACAACACCCCAACTAACTCGACAATCTAATACATAAAGTAAGCATAAAACTGAAATACAGTCTAGTCCTCAAACTATGAGGGCTCACCAAAGCTGACTGAGAGAGTGGCCTGGAACTCTAGCCACAAAGCTGTGAAGGAATACCTGAATCTGCATCATCAAAGGATGCAACGCAATATGCGTTAGTACTATAGAATGTACTAAGTATGTGAGCTATGCATGAATATGATGAAAACATGCTAAGTATACTTAAATAACTGAAATCATGCTTTTAAAAATAAACTGAATGCAATGACTCTAATACTTTCTTTAAGCTGAAACATATTCATAAGTCATAAGTATGAAATCTAAATAAGAGTAAAATGCAAGTTTAAAAGCATAAACTATTTTCTTGTAGGAGGTTCTCTAACCGACATAGACCATGTGAGCTATATCGAATCCGATGTATCCTCCCTATCGAAAGGACCCAATATACCTTGCCAGGGTATAGAGGCATTACTTTGGCGTGATCACTAAAATTGATGCCCAATAGAGGGGACTTAAGACCTACGGTGGAACGTAGTTCTGGGACCTTTTTGGGTACTCTCACCCTGTCCAACTCGGTGCTAATACTACTCCCAAAACATATATAGCTCATATAATACTTGGGAATATTTGATGCAAAATCTATTTAAAAGCATAAGGGTATATCTGATACCATGCAATTCACTTAGCTTAGGTGGACATATCTAGATGCCAAACCTTTCTTAAAACATAGGGACATATCTGATGCCCAAACTTTCTTTAACATAGGGACATATCTGATGTCCAAAACTTTCTTTAAACATAGGGACATATCTAATGTCATACAATTCAAAAGTCATGAATCTTAAAGCTTTGCAAGACCACAATTCAAAATATACTTTTCTTGCTAAATTCATACTTAAAGAATTAGTCATGCAATTTCATAAATACATAAAGGCCATGATATCTAATCATGCCAACTTTCTCTTGAAAACATGAAAATTCATAGTTTCATGCTAGAAATCAACTCCCATGCTTGGGCTTTCAAAACTAATAAGAGAGTCATAATCAAATCATATAAAATCAATAAGAAACCATGAATTTAAGCATAGGAACTGATTTCATAAACTTTTCCCAAATTTAGATCAAAACCCCAATTTCATAAGTTTATAATTAAACATAAGAATTATGGATTTTGGGTACAAGGGTGAAAGAAAATACATTGTTGAAAACTCACATACCTTGGTGGAAGATTGTCCACTTGATTGGAAAAGAATTAGGAGACTTCACTTGGAGCTTGGAGACTTGAGGCTTGAAGGAAAATTTCCTTTTTGAGTGAAGCATGATGAACATAAGAGAGACTTAGGGTAATATGGGTGAAAACCCTTCTAAAAGTAGTCAAAAATGACTTCACTTAATACATAATAGGGTGAGAAATAACCAAAATGCCCCTAGAATTTAATTGGAAAAAAGCTAGAAATTGGTCAACTTTCAGTGACCACGAGTGGAGTCTACAACTCGTAGACTTTTCCAGGACTCGTGGACTGCTTGTCATGGAAGCTGCCAAAAATTCATCCTGCATGAGACTTTCTACGGTTCAACAAGATGACTCGTGGAAGCTTCCACGAGTCGTAAAACCTAATCGTAGAACTCAGGGAACTTGAATGACCTCTGATCAACTTCCACGAGTCAACAGTACCACCCGTAGAAACTTCTACGAGTCGTGGAAGTGACTCGTGGTTGTCCGTACTGAGGTTGGTCTGCAGGACTGGGATCATGAGTCACTCCCACGACTAATGGAACCTTCCACGACTCGTGGACTTGACCCGTGGTCCCTGGAACTTGGATTTTTTTGATGTTTTCATCTTGGATAGATGGATACGTGTACGGGGTGTTACAGCTTCCCAAAACTCCACATTCGTAACCTCGTGGTCTGGAATAGAAGGATTAACATTCCTCTTGGGGTTTCTTTGTGGAGACATTATTTGAAATGCATAAGGAACAGATTAGAAGGGTAAGTAGAGTCAAACTCTATCGCACGATATTGAACACAAAGAAGTGATGTTTTTCCTAAAACACCTCATAGCCTTCCCCTCATAAGTGTGGCGCGCTTCACACCAATGAAAGAGATTCTACTCGATGCGGCTTTCATACATATTAGGACTCTTGAACCTGGCTCTAATACCAAGTTTGTCATATTCTGAGATTACCCCCTAGACGTAACACGGGACTTGGGACCACAAGTGCCCTAAGCTAACCCTTGGTCATAGCATTCTCAAGCATAATAACAGATAAGCGTAAGCATAGTAGATGAAGTCGGAATAGCAATAATGGATAATAAATTCAAATAGGAATACAAGATCCATAAGAAGACTCAAATACTGTCTATGTCGAAAAAGCCTCTACATGACATAAGGAGTTGCTAGGACAAGACCCTAGCTAACTCAAAGTATGGAAATAAAAGCTAACATAAATTAAGAATATAACTAACCCTCGACCCAAGAGGACTCACCAACAGCTGACCGGAAAAATGACCTGGGAACTCTAGCTATAAATCTGAGAAGGGACACCTGAATCTGCATCATTAAAGGATGCAGCGCAAAATATGCGTTAGTACTATAGAATGTACTGAGTATGAGAGTGATGCATGAATCATGATAAAACAGTTTAAAAATATGCTTAAGAATGAACTTTTTACTTAAAGAAGGACCATAAATAAATATCAAGGTATAAAACATAAAACATGAAATAAAGCTTAAGTTTCATAATATAGAGTCATATAACTTCATAGCTTGAAAATAAACATGAGGGAGTTTCTTTTAATCGACATAAACCATGCTGAGCTACATGGAATTCCTTTTCATAAGTAACCGATGAGACACTCTCAACTAACGAGGACTCCCCTTTTCATACATGAAGGACACTCTCAACTAACGAGGACCTTATTTCATAAACACGAGGTGACACTCTCAACTAACGAGGTCCATCTTTCATAAACATGAGGTGACACTCTCAACTAACGAGGTCCCTCTTTCATAAACATGAGGTGACACTCTCAACTAACGAGGTCCCTCTTTCATAAACATGAGGTGACACTCTCAACTAACGAGGTCCCTCTTACATAAACATGAGGTGACACTCTCTACTAACGAGGTGACACTCCTACTTTGATAACGTAGTTTTGGACTTGGGTTACTTAGACCCTCATCGCTCGGTGCTAAATACTACTCCCAAAACATACATATAGCTCATATGATAACTATGACATATCAATTGCCAAACTTATTCATTACATAATCATACCCCGAATTGTCATACTACTCATGAATTAGGGTTTTGAAATCAATTCATGAGTATTTATGGAACATCGGGTGTCTTGTCTTGCATCATACTTCATAACATGAAAATATTTTCATACTTCATGACTTGTAAAATTTGCATGGCTCTAGTTCAATTTCATAAAATATATACTTTCATAGAACATAGGAACTAGGCATGCACATGCTTGAAAATCCATAAGGGATATGCTATCAAAAATCCAATTTGCTTAAAACAACTTTCATGCATGTAGGAATTTCCATGGTTAAACTTCAATTCATGAAATAAGAGTCAACATGTAAAAACTCATGTAAAATCATGCAATTTTATAGAAATTTCATAATCCAATCATGAGAAGATCATATTTAGCAAAACCCATAAGAATTTGATAAGAACCCTAATTTGAAGATCATGAAATCAAAATTTAAATTAGAGGTTTTGGGCACAAGAGTGAAAGGAACCCATTGTTGATTACCCACATACCTTGATTGAAGCTAACCCAATTGAATTGAAAAGATTTAGGAGACTTGAACTTGGAGTTTGAGACTTGGAGCTTGAAACCCTAACTTGAAGCTTGAGAAGATGGAACTTCTTTTCTTCTTTTGAAAGTTGATTGAAAGAATGGGAGAGAACTTAGGTCAAGTGGGAATAAAAACCCTTCTAAATAGGCTTAAAATGACCTAGTATAGGAGTTAAAAGAGTGAGAAATTATAAAAATACCCCTGAACTTAAACTTGGAAAAAGCTAGAGAAAGTCGGCTTCAGAGACCACGGGTTGGTCCACGGTCCGTCATCCAAAAGGAAGGACCGTTAAAAAGATTCATGGTTTCAAATGCCACTTTTAGGGTCTACTGGAAATCCATTCTACAAGTCACTCTATGGTCCGTGATTCTGAACGACGAGCCATCCTGTGACTCATGGTTTTGACTTTAGGAAAATAAGGATCCTTTGATCCTCAGAAACTATGAATGGAAGGACGGGTCGTGGAATAGGTTGACGAGTCATCAACCCAAGCTTTGGGAGTATAATTCCTATGTCTACACTCAACCTTTTTCTTTTCTTTTTCACATTTGATATAATGCCTCACCAACTATATTTTTTCTCTCCTTTATTTTTCAGTACACAGTAAAACACAAAGTAAAACAATATAAAATAAAAGTAGATTAAAGAACTTGAGATGGTAGAGACGGTTCGTATATCTTCTTCAACCCTTCAAAGGCTCCTATTTAAATCAAACGAGAAGTAGCCATTGAGTTATTTGAAGAGAAGGGCAACCCAAGAGATTTAATCCTTGGAAAAGGATATGAAAGATCATATTTCAAGAATAAGGGTGGACTGATATAAGTCCCTTTAAATCAACATTAACTCTTGATCTTTTTTTCCTTTCTTGGAGGCGTGCAATATTGATTCATTATGGCCACTTGATTTAATCATTTTTAGAAAGGATTCTTGGTACTTGATATAATTTTGTTGGATCGAGGTAGATTTTGAAGATTGACAAAGCTGTGGAACACATGCAGGGAACATGTATCTGTGACTTGTTCTTCCAAGGCAGAATCCAACTAGGAATAGGAGAAGTTAAATGACGCAGAGAAGGGAGCAAAGCGTGTGGAAAAAAATGTGTTTATAAGGAGATTCTAGATATCATGAAGTTTTCATTTATAGGAAAGAATCCTACAAGGAAAGAAATCAAGAAGATTGACTTGACAAGTCCTACAAGCAAGAGGATTTCCAATATGGAAGGAAATAAGTCAAAATAATGAGAGGACTCTCAGTATAAACACAAGAGAGGTTTTACAATAAAACCTCACGCACTTGCACAGAAAGCTACAAGCAAAACATAATCAAATTGAGAGAGTTCATATTTGACAGAGTTCTGAGTGAAGATCCAAGTGCAGTCAATACAAGAAATCAGATAGAAGAACGTGTTCCTTAAGTCTATGCTTTACAATTCTTGAGTCAAGTTAATTGTATTATTTTCATCGAGTTTTAATCATTCATTCTTATTGCCAGTGAGTTATAAACTGGTGTGAGTTACTCTTCAAGTTGGGATAACTCGAAGACTTAGGCACATAAACCTAGGGAGGTTTGTGTGGTGTTAGGAATTAGAGTTTAGTTTCTAGGATTGCATTCCTTGTAGTCTGAATTGTTGAGGCTCATTGTTTTAGTGAAATTTGGTTAAATCCTGCAGAGGTGTAGGTCATGGTTGTTTTCCTTTGTGAGTCAGGGGTTTTCCACGTAAAATATCATGTGTTATCTTTACTCGCTTTACATTGAAGTATTTGACAAAGGAATAGATTGCTTAACGTGGTCCTTAGGCAAATTAGGGAGTCAGTATTCTAACAATTGGTATCAGAGTGGGTTGTCTTAATAAGAGTCTTATAACTTAAGATAAGGTCACTATGAATTATGTACCTCCTCTTGGACACGGTGAAGGACAACACATCAACATACCGCCTCTTTTCAGTGGTTAATACTACTCATGGTGGAAGGCAAGAATGAAAGACTTTCTTCGGGCAAAGGACTATGAGTTATGGACCAGAGTTACTGATGGACCTAAAATCCCTATGATCAAGGATGAAGAAGACAAGGACATTCCCAAACCAAAAGCTCAATACACTGAGGCTGACTACAAGATGCTAGGGAAAAGTGCCAAAGCCAAGTGCATCCTTATATGTGGACTTGGACCAGATGAATTCAATCGAATCTCCAGCTGCACCATAGCAAAACAGATTTGGGATACGCTTGTTAATGCTCATGAAGGCACTACTCAAGTAAGGAAATTCAGAATTGCTAAACTCTCCACTGAGTATGAATTCTTCAAGATGAAGAATGGTGAAACTCTTTAGGAGATAATTACTAGATTCACTACTGTTGTGAATTAATTGGTGTCTTTGGGCAAAATATACACCACTGAAGAACAGGTTGATAAGGTACTAAGGACCCTTCCCAAACCATAGGAAATTAATCAAGGTCACTACAATCAGAGAAGCAAAAGATCTGACAATTGGATGAACTGGTAGGTAATCTAAAGACCTATGAAGGGAATATTGAGAGCACAAAAAGAGGTAAAGGAAGCAAGGATAAAACTCTTGCTCTCAAAGGCAACTGAAAGTGATGAATCTGAGTTGGATGATGAAGACATTACCCTGATAAGTAGGAACTTCAAAAAATTCTTCAGAAAGACAGGAAATTTTGAGAAAAGGAAATCATCACCAAGCAGAGAAAAGAATGTAGAAAAGGGACAAAGTGGTAGCTGTTTTAAGTGTGGAAAAACTGACCATCAAGTCAAAGACTGTCCTATGTGGGAAATTGAATGAAAAAAGGAGAAAGCTGAAAGAGAAAGAAAAGAGCAAGCCAGCAAAAATAAGAAGAAGGATGTTGGAAAGGCTATGTATGCTACTTGGGGACCAGGTTCAGACCACTCAAAAGACGATGAGCAGAAGATATTGCCCTGATGGCTATGGAGGACACAAAATTAGACTCTGAAGAAAAGGAGGTAAATCTTCTTGATCTCAAGGACAAGTTGAAACTCTTCTCTAAGAAAAAATTGTCCTCCCTAATGATGACCTTTATTGATAATTTTCAAGAATTGAGTGAAAATAGAGGTCAGTTGTTGGCATCCTTGACCTGTTTAAAATTTGAGTACATTGATCTTGAAAAGATCAACATTGATCTAAAAAGGGAAAATCAATCTCTCAAGGAACAGGTCCAGCAACTTGAAACTGACATTCTTTCTCTCAAATCTGAAATTTTGAAACTAACGGTTACTCAACAGGGGAAAGGGCACAAGAGTTATGACCAAATCAAGTGTGAACATGATCTTAAAAGGTTCAAAGATGAATTATACTTAGAAAGAAAAAATTCCAGAAGAATAAATCTTGAATTAGTCAAAACCAAATATGAGCTTGAAAGAGAAAATAAATGGACTCAATCTCCAATGATTGTTACTCAACTGAGTAATAAAACTTATAGCACTAAAACTGGAATAGGCTTTGATAAAGAATTGTCTGAGGAAACCTCTGATCTTTGTACACACTGTGGTAAGGTTGATCACGTAAGAGATGCTTGTCCAACAGCTAAAGCTCAACATGATAAAAACTTCAAAGTTGCTTCCAAAGGTAAAAATAGGCATGTTAAAAGAAATGTTCCTCACCCAAGGAACAGGTCTGCACAAAAGAAATAGCCTATCAAAAGTCTGCCAAAATAGACCAATAAAAATCTAATTCATCCTTTTGATCAAAGGAAAGGACCCAAGCTAGTCTAGGTTCCTAAAACTAACCTTTAATCTCTTTTGCAGGAAAGGGTGAGAGGTAGCAAGTAACATTAGTACATGGACAGTGCTTTCTCAAGACACATGACAGGAGATAAGTAAAAATTCCTCTCACTAGCAGAAGGCAAAGGTGGGAATGTGGCCTTTGGAGGAGGAAAGAAAGGTAAGATCAAATGAGTTTGCAAAATAGGTAAGTATGAAGAGCACTCAATTGAAAAGGTATACCATGTTGAAGGACTGAACCACAATTTACTCAACATATCACAACTCTGTGATAAGGGAAACAAGGTAACCTTCTACTCTACAGGTGTGGAGGTGATAGACCTAAAGACAGGGGAAACTGTCTTGACTGGACAAAGATACAAACATGTATACACTGCTGATATCTCAAAGGTCCCTGCTGAGGATCTTGTTTGTCTCGGTGTGATGTACAAAGACCCCCTGTTGTGGCACAAGAGACTGGGGCATGCTAGTCATGTTCAACTGAACAAACTGATCTCCAAGGACTTGGTAATAGGTCTACCTAAAACTAAGTTCAAGGAAGATAAAGTATGTGCTGCATGTGCTCAAGTTAAGCAGGGAAAATCTTCTTTCAAATCCAAACAGGTTATAAGTTTGACTAGATCCTTGGAACTGGTCCATATGGATCTTTGTGGCCCCACAAGAGTAAGAAGCAGAGGTGGCAAAAAGTATGTGTTTGTACTAGTTGATGACTATACAAGGTACTCTTGGACAATTTTTATTACTTCTAAAGAAGATGCATTTGAGGCATTCTGCGCTTTAGTAAGAAAACTGGAAAAGAAACTTGACAATCAACTAGCTACAATCAGATCAGACCATGGAACTGAGTTTGAAAATGCTAAATTTGTTGACTACTGTTCCACCCATGGTATTGATCACAATTTCTCTACTCCTAGAACTCCTCAACAAAATGGGGTGGATGAAAGAAAGAATAGAACTCTAGAGGAGATAGCTAGAACTACGATGATTTCTAGTAATGTAGCTAACCAATTCTGGGCTGAAGCTATCAACATTGCTTGTTATATAATTAATAGATGCATGTCTAGGCCGCTTATGGATAAAACTCCTTATAAATTACTCAAAGGTAGAAGACCTAACATCTCTCATCTGAGAGCTTTTGGATGCAAATTCTTCATCCACAATAATGGAAAAAAATTGTTAGAAAAATTTAATGCCAGAAGTGATGAGGGAATTTTTCTAGGTTATTCATCACATAGCAAAACTTATAGGGTGATAAATAAAAGAACTATGTGTGTAGAGGAAAATGTGCATGTTGTATTTGATGAAAGCAATGTTATGGATAACCAAAGTATGGAGGAAATTGATGAACTATCAAAAACATTTGAACTAGTTATATAGGAACAAGTTAAAGGAATAGGTTTAACTGATGGTGAAACTGACAGAAACAACAAAGGTGGTGAAGTACCTGCAGCTGACCACAACAACGAAACCATAAGTCAGCAGGATGAAAATGAGGATCAAGCAGAGAAGGCACAAGAGCTAGTACTTAAAGGGTATAAGTATCAAGACTCAAATCTAATAGACAACATCCTTACTGATCTGAGCACTGGCATAACAACCAGATCTGGACTAAAGGATCTTTGTGCTTTCGAATCCTTCATGTCCATGATAGAGCCCCAGAAAATCAATGAAGCCTTGCAAGATGCAGATTGGATAATTGTAATGGAAGAAGAGATCAATCAGTTCAAAAGGAACAAAGTATGGCACTTGAAACCTAAACCAAAGAATAGAACCATCATAGGTACCAAGTGGGTGTTTAGAAACAAGTTGGATGAAAATAGAACATCTACAAGGAACAAGGCTAGACTGGTGGTCCAAAGGTACAATCAGGAAAAAGGAATAGACTATGATAAGACCTTTGCACTAGTGGCTAGATTGGAGGAAATCAAACTCCTCATTGCCTTTGCAGCATACATGGAATTCACACTCTACCAGATGGATGTGAAAAGTGCCTTCCTTAATGGGTTGTTGAAGAAAGAAGTGTTTGTCAAATAACCTCTAGACTTTGAAGACTCTGAATATCCTGACCATGTTTACAAACTTGATAAAGCCCTTTATGAACTTAAACAGACTCCTAGAGCAAGGGAAGAAAGGTTGTCAAAGTTTCTTCTAGGCCATGGCTACACAAGAGGTAAGATTGATAGCATTTTATTTCTCAAGAACAAAGGAAGAGATTTGTTGGTTGTGTAGGTATATGTTGATGACATCATATTTGGAGGTACTAGCGATGCCCTCACAAAGGAATTTACTGACCTGATGAGCAAAGAATTTGAAATGAGCATGATGGGAGAGCTCAACTTCTTCCCAGGTCTCCAGATCAAACAAACTTCTTCAGGAACAATGATTCATCAGCATAAGTATTCTAAGGAGCTGCTCAAAAGGTTCAGGATGGAAGATGCAAAGGAAATAGATAATCTAATAGCCACAGCAACAAAGTTAGATTTGGAAGGAACATGTCCAACAGTGGAGCAGAAGTTGTACAGAGGTATGATTAGATATCTCCTATATCTCAGAGCCAGTAGGCTTGATATTGTCTTCAGTGTGGGTCTTTGTGTAAGATTTCAAGAAAATCCCAAGGAACCTCACTTGAAAGCTGTCAAAAGGATCTTCAGATAATTGAAAGGTACAACTAATTTGGGGTTGTGGTATCCTAAAGGCAGTAACCTTGAGCTTGTAGGGTATGCAGATGTAGACTATGCAGGTTATCTAGTGGAGAAGAAGAGAACCACAGGAATGGAACCTTTCCTAGGATTATGTCCAATCTCTTGGGCTACAAAGAAGCAAAACTCTATAGCCCTGTCTACTGTTAAAGCTGAATATGTGGTTGTTGCCTCATGTTGTGCATAATTGCTCTTGATCAAGCAACAACTCAAGGACTTTGGGTTGAACATTGAGTGTATGCCCATATTTTGTGATAATAATAGTGCAATTAATATTTTCAAGAATCCAGTTCAGCACAAGTGGATCAAGCACATTGATATCAGACATCACTTTCTGAGGGATGATATAGAAAAGGGACTGATCTCTATGCACTTTTGTACCACAGACAAGAAGATTACTGATATATTCACAAAGTCACTGGCAAGGGATCACTTTGAAAAGAACAGGTTAAAACTGGGATGATTAGGATCACATGAGCATCCCCTAGTAATTGGCTAATGAATACTTTACATATTGTATTTTAATTCTTAAAATTCCATGCTCAGTCTTGTACAGTAGGTTTTATGTCCTTTTGCCATTTTTAAAAGTTCAAGTTGCTTAAGCACTATAACTCATTATTTGTCTTTGCAACAGGAAATCAGGATAACAAATTGGGACATAAATTCAGCATAAAGTTGAAAATCCAAGGTATGTGCACTATGTTTAGAAACAAATTTGACTGCTCAAAATGTGTATTTGTACCTGTCCCTTCCACCTGAACCAAAAGAAATTAATTAACCCTAGAGCCTATAACTGCCACTCTCCAAAAAAGGAAAAGAGATTCAATTAAATAAGGACACATTTGTGATAAGATCTTCCACCTGTCAAATCAGGATCTCTTCCCTATAATAAGACTCTTCCACTTAAAGGACTCCAATAAACTTCAAATGGCTAAAACCCCTATTTAAAGTCCTTTTGAATTCAATCTCCTCATTCACTCCAAACTTCTCTTCTACAAGACCCTTTGCTTCAAAACCCAAACCCTCTTTCACGTCTTCTCTTCTCTTACCTTTCTTCCATGGAACCCCAATCACCCTCTTCTCCCAAACTACCAAAAATTCCATAAGCCACTACCAGTTCCTCCATGTCACCTAGTCATGCCCTAATCCCATTTAAGGAACAGGTTACCATAGTTTGTCTTCCTTTTATGATTCTTGTTGATTCTCAGGAGATGGCTCATATGGATCAATTTTCAGCAGTTCAGAGTGATGACTTGATTGGTGATGACACCACTGCATTGGTACCCTATGAAGAACATGTTGAATCTTTGGAGGTAGTTGGTGCTAGTCGTCAGGGGGAAACTAAAGATGAAGAAATAGTAAGTGATGAGGGAGTTCAAGAGGATCCACCTCATGAGGGGGAAAACTCTTGGAATCCAATAGTTGAACCTATTTCACCTGTTAGAGTAAACTTGGGTGCATCTACTGAGGTGGAAGCTATTATTGGCAAATCTGGACCCAGGGAACAGGTTCGACAGACTAGTTCAGCTACTGCTGTAGAAGATGACGATAACACTCTAATTGCCAACTTGGTTCCACAAAGGACAAGGTCTTGTCTATGCAAGGACTTAGGCAAGGCTGTTCATATACCAGTCGATGAACCTAAAGAAATCCCTCATGATCCTGTGGCTCAGCCTTTCCCTATTTGAATGATGAGAGCCAATAAGAGGGGTCTTGAAGAAATTATGGTTGCTTCTGCAGTCAAGAGGCCTAGAGCCACTAGAGGTACATCTGCCTTACCCCCTGATCTTATTGATATTTTGGATAATGAAGTGGAGGCTAATGAAAGGAGGAAAGGGAAAAGTGTATCTCTCTCAAAATAACCAAAGAAATAGGTCAGGAAACCTGTTCTTTCTAAAAGTTCTGTCAAGTCCAAGCTGAGGGATGAGACCTCTGAGAGTGAAGGAGATGACCATGGACTTCCATCCTCTGAGTCTCATAAGCATGAGGATATTGATGATGCTGCCTCTCATGAAGAAATGGAGGCTAATCTTTCTAAGCATGTGGAGGAAGAAGATGATACCCTAGATCCGATTGATGAAACCTCTGATGCTAGAACTGAAAGGATGATCAATTTTGGGATGAGAACTGTTGTGAAGGGCAGGGTGATCACTGAGTTTGGAGGTGATGTGATGATAGAACTACTAGTCTTAGTGGATGCACACGGTTGGTCGAACCTATTCCTTTAGGGTGGTGCCCATAAAAAAATGGCTTGTGCAAAAACTCTGCAATTTTATGTGAATGCCACTGGTACCTCCTCTTCCATCTCAAGTGTGGTTAGAGATGTTCCGTTCACTCTCACTCCTGATGTATTGGCTCAGATTTTAGGGGTTCCTAATGTTGGTTGGGGTCACTATGTGAAGAGGCAATGGCCTCCTTTGGACGGGCTGCCCTCAGCCTTGGAGATTACAAGGAGGTTTGCCAATGATCCCATATTGGAGGAACATTCTAGGCTGGATAAGAGAGCCATGATTCCCCTACATCAGAGGCTGTTTGATGTGGTGCACAAGATGGTGCTTCCTAGGGAGCAAAAACATACAGCGGCCAACTACATGGATCTCACCTTGATGCAGCTACTGCTCTCCAGGATTCCTATAAATTTGCCTAGACTTATTCTCTGCCACATGCACAAGATTTGCAAACAGGATGCTACCAAGCATGCCTTAGGATATGGGTTATGGCCGAGGTATGTTTTTCATCACTTTGGTGTGCGTGTTCAAGCTTGGAAAGATCAGACAACCAAAAATATAATTGGTACTGTGAATCAGTCTACTGTACCTGCTCCTTAGAGAGGGGACAATGCACCTCTGCAGTAGCTAAGGGAAATGTTGGCTGCCAAGGATGAAAAATTGAAGCTATCAGGGCTTCTCATGATGAGGAATTGGATGAGCTTCATGATACCTATGGAATTGAGCATGCATTGTTGATGGAAGAGAATGCAAGGCTCAAGGCTGAGATTGCACAATCACATGCTGTCTTAGAAACTGGGCAAGCCACTAATTCTGCCAGCCTAAAGGGCATTTATGAGCTGCTCAAGAAGGACCCTCCTCCTCCCACTGCCTAGCTTGACCCCTTCTAGCCTTCCCAACCTCTCTTTTGTCCTTACCAATGCATGTTTTGATCTTTTAATTTTGATTATCTCTAGTGTACATGCTTTGTGATTAATAAAATATGGGTTTTTGTTCTGGTCTTATCTTAATTCCTGTGCAGTTGCAAATACTTTGATATAGCTAAATGAGTTCTTACAGTGTTTGCATATGTGTAGCACCAATGGCTATTAGTATTGAAATTGAACTTGGAATTAAGGTAATGTATTTCTTCACAGTATTTTTTGATTCCAAAATGGGGAAAGTGCTGCTTGTGTGGTATTTATAACCCATTGGTCCGGCCTATTCCTTTAATGTGTTCTTTTTGCAGTTTTCCTAAAGAAAACTAACATGATACATGTGGAATTCTACATACAAGAATCAAGTGTTTTTCATCATCAAAAAGGGGGAATTTGTTGGATCGAGGTAGATTTTGAAGATTGACAAAGTTGTGGAACACATGTAGGGAACAGTTATATGTGACTTATTCCTCTAAGGCAGAATCCAACTAGGATCAGGAGAAAGTGAACGACACGGAGAAGGGAGCAAAGCGTGTGGAGAAAACATATTTATAAGGAGAGTCCAGATTGCATGAAGTTTCCTTTCATAGGGAAGAATCCTACAAGGAAAGAAATCAACAAGATTGACTTGACAAGTCCTACACGAAGAGGATTCCCAATATGGAAGGAAATCAGCCGAAATAATGAGAGGACTTTCAGTATAAATACAAGAGAGGTTTCACAATAAAACCTTACGCACTTACACAGAGAGCTACAAGCAGAACACAATCAAATTGAGAGAGTTCATATTTGAGAGAGTTCTGAGTGAAGATCCAAGTGTAGCCAATATAAGAAACCAGATTGAAGAACGTGTTCCTTAAGTCTATGCTTTACAGTTCTTGAGTCAAGTTAATTGTATTGTTTTCATCGAGTAATCATTCATTCTTACTGCTTGTGAGTTATAAACTGGTGTAGGAGTTAGTCTTCAAGTTGGGATAACTCAAAGACTTGGTCACATAAACCTGGGGAGGTTTGTATGGCGTTAGGAATTAGAGTTTAGTTCCTATGATTGCATTCCTTGTAATCTGAATTGTTGAGGCTCATTGTTTTAGTGAAATTGGGTTAAATCCTACAGAGGTGTAGGTTTTGTTTGTCTTCCTTTGTTAGCCAGGGATTTTTCATGAAAACATCGTGTGTTATCTTTACTCATTTTACATTAAAGTATTCGACAAAGGAACAGATCGCTTAACATGTTCCTTAGGCAAATTAGGGAGTCAGTATTCTAACAAATTTCTTTCCTTCCTTGACTTCTGTCTTCTTGGTTCTTGGTACTTTTCACAACCCAAAACTGGTCATGATGGAACCTACCACACCCTCCGCGGTAGGTAAGCCAACTCAACATAACTTATAACGGAATAAGGAAATTAAGCAAAAAAGATAATAACAAAACCAAGTCTTAAGTAGAATTCATAAAACAACGGTAGAAATACATGAAACAAAATCCAATCCCAAAGATCCGGTAGTCACAAAGTACAAGCCTCTAATTATAGAATACAAGAAGATTAAAAGAGTCCAAATGTGTCTCAAACAACACCGATATTGCTAAAGTTCTAGTCCAAGTTCAAAAGTCAACTCTGAGCACGGAAGGTAAAAACTAGAAATTTATTGAAACATCAAATTACCCATAGGTTAAAGAGTTGAAATCTAAAATTTCATTGAAAATGGAGTTTAAAATGGGCTTCAAATCATCATTTTATCAACCTTTATTTTACCCGGGAAAACCCCAAAATTCCAAGTTGAAAAATAAATATTTGAAGGTAAAATCATGAGCTAATCATCAAGGAAAGTATAAAAATGGATTAGGAATGTACCCAAATGAATAAATCTATAAATCCTACCTTGGAATCGCCCAAAAATTGAGTTCTAGAGCTTTAAAAATGAGGTAGGGAAGAAATGGAGAGAAAAAAAATTAATCACTGGTAAGTAGCAGCGATCGTCTCTACTCCTGTGGAGGTCTAGTCGCAGATGCGGAGGGGCAAGTGCAATGAAACTTTTGTAATGGCGGGAGTCAATTAAATTTGGGGACCACCACATGAGCGAGCATCTACCGAAGGGGCGAGCCCATAGACGCAGTGGATAATCGCAGTGGCGGTACTACTGTTGTGCAGAAGGCCCTACAGTAGCCGCTCAGTCCCATTTGGCTAACTCCTGTAGAAGTAACACCTTGAACGCAAGAGCAGATCTGTCAGTGTGGGTTAAGGGTTACAAGTGCGACACACCAGAACCAGTAGACACCAGCAACAACTAACACTTTGAAAAACTTGGATTCGACCCTCGGAACTTATTTGGAACCTCCTAAACACAAACCAACTATGCTACTAGACCAAATTCGACATTATGGACTCAATGGAACTATCAGGTTTACAAATGGAGGTCGTTATCACTGAATGTTGACCAAAGTCAACTACATTCTAAATTTCCAATTTTCCAACTATCTAGCCAAAATGCATCTGAATGCCTCAGAACCCAAACCAATGGTGCTACTAGCCTAAAAATGGTATTACAGAGCTAACAAAACTGATGAAATTTTCATATGATACATAAACTCTAAATATTGATCAAAGTCAACCATATTAACTTTAAGGTCTTCTAAAATGAAGAACTCACCTAAACCCAATCGGACACCTAAGGAACCAAACCACCTACCCTCGTAGACCACTAATAGCATAATATAACTATAGGAAGGAGCAAAATAGTTAGAATGCTGGAAAAATTATAAATCACCATGATATAATTTTATTCTTTTCTTGGATTTGATTTCTTTTATTCTTGGTACTTGATATAATTACTTTCCTTCCTTGGCTTTAGTTTTTCAAGGTCGTGGTACTGGATATAGTGACTCATTTTGGTAAGTCAGATGACTTCATAGTTCTCCAACCAACTGACTCTTCCACTTTATTTTTATGCACACGTAAATTGTCACTCATTATAATAACAACACTATCAATCTCCCCTTTTTTATGATAACAATTTAAGCATTGTAAGTATAGTCAACTTCCCTGTTAGATTGTGTGTTTGCTCCCACTGTCCAGTTGACTTGATGCTTCATGCTTTCATAGTCAACTGTGTAGTCATGTAGTTGACTAGACAATGCTCCCCCTGCCTATGTTATTCTCCCCCTTTGACATCACTCAAAGAGGAAAGTGAGCAAGAAAAGAAGACACATTCATGGCGTAGGAGCAAATATCATGGCATAGAAGCAAAACATTCATGGCATAAAGGCATAGCAAAACATTCTTCTGAGCTTAGGCTCAGTTATAGGTCAGCAAAAAATAAAAGATAAAATATTGTTCAAAAGTAACACACATAAAAACTAGGGACCATGAGCCTCAAGTTGAAAACAATGTAGAAAATACATCAGGGTGTTCACAATACCTTCCTTCAAGTTGGTGAATTGGTTAGCAAGAAAGGTGGAAAGAGTATCTGTGTAGGTCTGAATCTGAGTCACCACTTTTATATCCTCCATGATCACTTGATTGATCTTGATACAAATGCGGGAAACATCTGTTCTCGTTTCCTTTGTAACATCCCTTACCTTGTATATTTTAAGATCATCAGCAAGCAGGAGGTCGTTGAGATCATCAAGCTTACACTCTATAACAGCTAGTCGATCAAGCACTTCGTTAGAGTTTGAGGGACCATGATCAAGAGGAGTAGAAACAATAGGATGAGATAGAGTAGAGGTAGTAACAAGATAATTTTCAGACTTGAGCACCCAAGAATTATTAGAGCGAACATAACCCATACTAATAAAAGCCCTGAAATCATAACATTGCATGATAGGAATAGGAGAGAAATTATCACACCTCGAGCCTACGCCTTGGATGTAATACGGGACTTGAGACCATAAGTGATCCAAAATCATACCCATGGCATTAGAATGACCTTAACATAAGCATGAACATAAATAGCGAAAGCTTAACTGAAGTAATAAGCAACTCAATAAGATAAGGTAATGAATTCTGAAATAACAACCTAAATACAATGTTTAAACTATGTTTGAAAAGCCTCTATAACTGATAAGATAAGTTGTTGGGACAAGATCCCCAGCTAACTCTAAGTACTAAAAACAAGACATAAAACAACAAAAATTCATAACTAGTCCTCGAATGATGAGGACTCACCAACTCTTACTGAAAATCCTGCTAGGTCTAGCACGAGTCTAGGAGCGAGCGCCTGAATCTACATCATGATAGGATACAACACAAAAAGGTATGTAATCAGTACTATGAAATGTACTGAGTATGTGAGCTATGCATATGTCATGGTAAAATGTGTTTGAAAACATACTTAGGATTGAAATCATGCAATAGTAGTAAAAGCTTGTAAAGTAATTACTCAAAGAAAAATCATAAGTTGAAAGCATATTTATAACCATATATCATAAGTAGTAAGCCTGAACTTGAGAGCTAAGAGTCATATCCATTTAGTAACTTAAAACCATTTCTTGTGTAAGTTTCTCGTAACTGGCATAGACCATGTGAGCTACATGAAATCCAATTTCTGTACCCTAGTTGGCAGAGTCGTGCTGTACCTTGCTGGGGTAAAAGACCATTTTTAGAGTGGAACTACTATCATGAGCCCATTAGGAAAAATACAATCTACACTGGCAACTTAGTTCTGGACTTGCATTATCTGGAATCCTCATCTGCTCGTTGCTAAATACTACTCCCAAAACATATCTTAGAGCTCATATATAACATGAAAACATAATTCTTAAAGGTATAGCATGACACTAGTTCAAATACATGTTCATTCTAAATTTTATAACTTGAGGAACTAGACATGCTAATTTCATACATACTTGAGACCATGTTATGTGGACATGCCTAATTTCGCTTAAAACAAATAATGAGGTCAAATCAAGCTACATTTATTTTCAAATCATGGGGTTAATAAATATTGGTAAGAACTCATGCAATATCATATATGAAGGATTAGAAATCATATAGCAATGTAAGGAAATCAAATTTACATGAAATTTCATAATTGGGTAAGAATCCTAGTTTCATAAATTCATAAAAATAAGGTAAAACTTGAGGTTTTGGGTATAAAGGTGGAAGAAAACCCCTTACTGAATACCCACATACTTGAGCTTTGAAGATTCCCTGGCTAGAACTTGAAGGTGGAGACTTGGAGAAGAAGCCCTAGGGCTTGAAGCTTGAGAGAATGATTCTTTTCTTTATTTTTGAGTTTTGATCGTGAGAATGAATCAAAGAATTGACTAATTATGATATAACCCCTCTAAGAAACTTAAAATGACATAGTTCAGGCTTTAAAAGTAGGTAAAAAGATTAATTTACCCCTAATAAATGGGCTTAAAAATTGAAAAATTGAGGGTTCCATGGATGGGTCTACGGCCCATGGACTCGACCTACAGACCGTGGACTAAGCCATAGAACCTGGAACCATTTTTAAGCTTGCTGATCCTTCATTGCACAAGTGAATTAACGGTCCATAAAATGGATCTATGGACCATCCTGTGACACGTGGTTTGAGCTTTGGAGGATAAAGATCTTGGTCCTAAGGGTTTACGGCTGACAGGATGGTTCGTGGAATGGGTTGACAGACCATCATCTGGGCCGTGGTTCTTACCCTAATTTGACGATCCTCTGATGAGATGAATCACGATTGACAGAACGGACTGTGATTCTAAACTATGGTCCACAGGGTCACCCATAGACACCTAGAAGAACAAAAGCACAGAGGTCAGTCTACGAATCAGAACATGAGTCATGAACCTTAACGATGGCCCGTGATCCTTACCGTGATCCCTGGAAACTTTGAAATTTTCTGTTATGTTTTGTGAACATACTGGTTCAGATTTTGAGGTGTTACAATATCTCCCCCTTGGGATCATTCATCCCTGAATAAATACTAACAAAGCTGAGACGGATTTATGAAACTTGCATGCATAATATCATCATAAAATAGCTGATAGAAAATGAAATTGGGGGGAAAACTAACAAGGAACTGAGGATACTAAAGAGGAACTATTACCTCAAGCTGGAGCTAAATCAGAAGGAAAGAGGTGAGGGTACTTGAATATCATGGCTGCTTCTGCTTCCCAAGTAGCTCCCTCAACTGACTGGTTCCTCCAAAGAACTTTCATTGAAGCGACTTTCTTATTCCTCAACTTGCGGACTGGACGATCAAGAATTTTGACTAGGACCTCTTCATAAGTGAGACTATCCTTTACACCTACACTCTCTAATGGCACAAATAAGGCCGGATCACCAACACACTTTTTCAATAAAGACACATGAAAGACTAGTGTACTGTTGCTAACTCTGTTGGCAACTCTAACTCATAAGACACCTTGCCGATTCATCTCACAGTCCTATAGGGACCTACATATCGGGGACTAAGCTTCCCCTACTTACTAAATCTCATCACTCCCATTATAGGTGAAACCTTCAGAAACACCCAATCATCAATTTCAAATTCTAAGTCTCTTCTCCTTATATCTGCATAGGATTTTTTCCGACTCAGATCAGTTTTCAACCTCTCCCTAATGAGCTGAACCTTTTCCATATTCTCATGGAATGAATCTGGCCCTATCAATGCTGCTTCACCTACCTCAAACCAGCCAATAGGTGATCTACACCTCCTCCCATAAAGTGCCTTATACGGAGCCATCTGAATGCTACAATAGAAACTGTTGTTATAGGCAAACTCTTTAAAAGGCAAGTGATCACCCCACTTATATTTAAAGTCAATTACAAAAGACCTCAACATTTTCTCTAAGGTCTAGATGGTACGCTCCACCTGGTCATCTGTCTATGGATGAAAAGATGTGATGAGATTCACTTGAGTACGAAGACCTTTCTAAAATAACTTCCAAAACTGGGATGAAAACTAAGTACCCCTATTTGAGATGATAGACAAGAGAACCCCATGTAATCTGAATAACTCATAGATATAGAGTCTGGCATAATCCTCTGTTAAATCAATAGTTTTGACAGGTTAAATATGGGGTGATTTAGTCACCCTGTCTACTATTACCCAAATGGAATCATACTGTCAGCGAGTACGCAGTAAACCTGTAATGAAGTCTATATTGATCACTTCCCACTTCTAAGTAGGAATGTCAATATCCAGAGTCATACCTCCGGTATGTGATGTTGTACTATTCCATGCTGGCAGTTTGGACACTTTGCCATAAAATCTGTAATGTCCCTCTTCATGCCATTCCATCAATAGACTTCTGGTAGGTCACGGTACATCTTGGTGACACCTGGATGAATAGAATATCTAGAGTTATGAGCCTCTGTCGGATTCAGCTACCTCAACTCATCCACATTTGGAACACATAAATAACCCTGATAATAAAGCACATTATCACCCCCTTGGGAGAAAACCTCTACTCTCTTTTGATCGACTGCACCCTTCAAAACTTTTTACCCATTCTAAACTATAACACCATCATCCGTTGAGTCTGTAAGGCGAACCCCTAAACAAGCAAGCCTATGAATATCCTTATCTAATTACTTCTTTCCTTCTTCAACCTGTGCCACACTACCCATAGACAATCTACTAAGTGCATAAGCCACTACATTGGCCTTACTCGGATGGTAAAGCATGCTCATGTCGTAATCCTTAAGAAGATCAAGCCACCTTCTCTGATGAAGATTCAATTCCTTCTGAGTGAACATATATTGGAGGCTATTATGATACGTAAACATATCCATAGGTACACCATACAAGTAGTGTCTCCAAATCTTCAAAGCAAAAACCACTGCTGCTAACTCAAGATTATGAATTGGGTAGTTCTTCTCATTAATTTTAAGCTGTCTGGAAGCATAGACGATGACCTTGCCATGTTGCATTAGAATACAACCTAAACCAACTCTTGATGCATTATAATACACAACAAAGCCATCTGAGCCTTCTGGTAGAGCCAAAACTGGAGATGTAGTCAACCTAGTCTTCAATTATTGGAAGTTCCTTGCACACTCTTCAGACTACTGGAACTTAACTTTTCTCTGAGTTAATCTGGTCAATAGGGCGACTATAGATGAATACCCTTCAACAAATCTCCTATAGTACCCAGCCAAATCTAAAAATCTTTGATGTCTATTAGAGAAGTGGGTCTAGGTAATTTTTTACTGCCTTTAATTTTTGCAAATCCACTCGAATGCCCTCACAGGACACCACATGGCCAAGGAAATCGACTTATTGGAACCAAAATTCACACTTGCTGAACTTAGCAAATAACTGGTGATCCTTGAGAGTTTTTAGAACAACCCTTAAATGGTTTGCATGTTCTTCCTCACTCGAAGAATAGACAAGGATGTCATCTATAAAGAAAATAATGAACATATCTAAGTACTGCTTGAATACCCTATTCATTAAGCCCATAAAAGCTGCATGAGCATTCATTAGTCCAAAACACATAACCATAGTTCATAGTGACCATTCCACGTTCTAAAAGCTATTTTTAAAATGTCACATTCTCTAACTTTGAGTTGATGATAACCAAATCTGAGGTCAATCTTGGAGAAATAACTAGCACCTTGAAGCTGGTTGAACAAATCATTAATCCTAGGGATGGGGATACTTATTCTTGATTGTGACCTTGTTCAACTGACGATAGTCGATGCACATTCTAAGAGAACCATCTTTTTTACACATAAAAAGGACTGGAGCACCCCATGGAGAGATGTTGGGCTGATAAAACCTTTGTCTAAGTGGTCCTTCAACTGATCTTTCAATTCCTTAAGCTCAACTGGAGCCATTTTGTAAGGAGGAATAGATATGGGCTGCATATCTGGGAGAAGTTCTATCCCAAAGTCAATCTCCCGCTCAGGAGGGACTCCAGCCAGATCCTTAGGAAAAACTGTAGGGAACTCATTTACTACTGCAGCTGACTGGAGAGATGTGGTTTCAGACTTAGAATCTATAACCCAAACTATATAATAGATATACTATTTAGGTATTATTTTTCTATCCTAAAGGTAAGATATGAAACAACCTTTTGATGTTGGAGGACTACCCTACCACTGTAATACAGATTCATTAGGAAACTGAAATCTTATGACTCTGGTTCTGCAGTCGACTAAGGCATAACAGGCTTGTGGCCAATCCATGCCAAGAATGATGTTAAAATCTGTCATGTCTAATTTTACTAAGTCTGCTGAGGTGATTCTATGGAGAACTGAGACTGGGCAATTTTTGTATACCCTATTAGGTAGGACTTACTCACCAATAGGAGTGGAAATACAAAAGGGTTCAGGAGTTATTGAGGACTGACTCCAAACTTATAGGCAGTATAGGAGGGTCACAAAAGATAATGAAGCCCCTGGGTCCAGTAAAGTATAAATATCAAGAAAGAAGACTTGTAATATACTAGTGACTACATCAGGTGATTCCTCTTAGTATTGGCGAGATGATAAAGCATAGAGATAGTTTTGGCACTGACCATCGCCTGTACCAAAACTAGCACCCTGTTGAGCTGGATGACCTACTGGTGCTGCTGAAGTAGTAGCCTGGGCCCTGCCACCTCCATTGTTCTGTTTTACTAAGGGGCAATCCTTGATTTTGTGATGAGTCTGTCTGCATCCAAATCATCCACTTGTGATATAAAGGCACTCTCCAAGGTGATTCTTACCACACTTATTGCAAATAGGGTAAGAGCTCCCTTTTGTAATACTCCCCTGAGAATGAGATCTTGTCTCCCTTCTTGTCGGATCATGCCTGGATCTAGGTGCTGGGGAAGAAGAACTAGTTGATAATGGTATTGGTACTGATACTCTCTTCTAAAAAGTAGATCGGTTTCCACCTCCAGGCCTATGCTGGCTAAAACCCATATCATCTGTCCTGGACCTTTTTTTCTCCCTTGCCTTCTCTTTTAGTTTATCCTCCTCAATCTGTTGAGCATGAGTCATGAGCCTGGAGATGTCCATATCCCCCATCAACATAACCATCCTAAATTCTTTCTTCACCAATTCTCCTTTACTAAAGAAAAAAGAGTTCACTTGTACTCTGGCTAATAAGGGAAAGGTTTTTAATATATAATATAGATGAAATTAGTCTTTGATCTAGAATCAAATAAAGATAATAAATGGCTCTTATGGTGTGACTTGGAAGAAAGGTTTCTCTGTAGAGGAAAGGAATAACAAATTATTCCTAGAATTTTTAATTTTTCCAGCCAGATAGCGAGCGATCACTCAGCTGAACACTAATTGAAAGCGGACAAGAATGACTATCCCTTACGGGAATTGAACCCGTGTCTTTAACATGAAAAGACGATGTCCTAACTAATGGAATAAAGGGACCAGAAAGTCATTCTTCATATACCTTTAAAGCAAAATAAGAGCAGGGAAGTAACTATGGTCGGTTGCCCAAAGGTATGCCAGTTGATTGAAAAAAAATCAACTTTCAATATTCAAGATTAGGTAAGTGTTCAATCAATGCGGACACAGGTGGGGAATGGTTGTCATCAACTCGTGACGTAAGGTGTTGGGTTAAGTCCTGTAATGAGTGCAAGCCTCGTGTTTAGTTTCCATCATTGAGTTTGGAACCTTGAACAGACTGTCAATTCAGAAAGACTTATCGGAAATCACCGGTTGGGTTGGTCCGACCAAGAAAGGCATGGGACTTTTAGGCATTCAGATAGACCAGAAACAAACTTACTCATCTGGGCCCTCAGCTCAGCCACCATAGATAGAGCATACCTAGAGAGCTGAGTGAACTTCAGCCTATACTCTTAGAGTGAAATTGATCCTTGACTTAAATTTATGAACTCTTCAGCCTTAGCCTCTCTCAACTCCCTTGGGAAGAACCTATATAGAAAAGCCCCAACAAAGTAGTCCCAAGTCATAGGAGTTGCATTCCTGCCCCTACTTTCCTTTCATTATGTGAACTAGATGTGAGCCACATCATTGGTCTAGGTGGTGTATTTCAAAAGTGACTGAAGATGAGGTTCAAATGTATATGCCGTACTTTATATTAAGGGAGGATTGAATATTTTAGAAGCAATAACATTGGAAAATTCTGTAAAGGACAACATATTATAAACGGAATAGCTTCATATTTTTAAAGGAAGACTTTCATGTAAAAGTTGTATTTTTTGTTGTTCGTATAGTACTGACATTGTGAACAAAAAGGAAAATGGAAGAAGGCTTAGGAAAGATTAATGGGAAAAATTAATTGGGACAGGTTTACAGGAAAGTGTATATGAATTGGAGAGCATCATACTTAGATGGAGTGTGTCGATTGTGGCTTGAGCATTGCATATTTTGAAAGCCTATGATAGAAAATATTCTATCTATATTTAAGGAGGCATGAAAGGGGATAGAAGGATGGCAAAGTCAATGAGATTTGAAAAGCATAATACCTGGTTGGTGTGCAGTGATTGTTGTTGGTGTTTAGCAGAAATTCAAAGACAGTGAACGTAAATTGTCTCTGTTGAAAACGTTGTTAAAGGCAGAAACAGAGAGATAAAAAAGGAGACAGAAGAACCTCAAAGTGAATGAGATTTGGAAAGTGTAATAACTCATTAGTGTGCTAGGATTATTGTTGGCGTTTTACAGAACTTCAAAGTCAGTGAAGGGAAACTGTTACTCTCTATTGAAGTAGTTGCTAAATTTTGAAACAGGGAGATCAGGAAAGAGACATAAGGATGGTAAAGTGTATGAGATTCGGAAAGTGTCATACATTATTGCCGGCATTGTGCAGAACTTCAAAGTCGCTGAAGAAAATTGTAACTCTATATTGAAGAAGTTGTTAAAGGCTGAAACAGGGACATCAACAAGGAGATTAAAGGCTTGTAAGAAGAATAGGAGAAGAGTGTGTGAGTGGTGTAATGGATATTTATCGCACCTATTGAGGTAGATGTGGTGAAGGGCCATTTTAGGTTGGGGGCGTATGCGGAGAGGCAGGTTAGCGAGGGCAAGGAATTAAATGGAAAAAATCTGTAAAAATAGATAAAGGAATTCATCGCTTGTTTTGGTGCCAAATCATCGGGGCTGAGGACATATATATACGCACTAGGCAAAAGGCATGTGCTTCACACAGTGGGGAAGTACGTGATGGTTGATCAATAATCAATATCTATTTTAATTTATTGATTTCATACACCAATGAATCTTCATTTTCATAAGTTTCTGGATAATTGTCCAATTATTTATAATTGTTTTTGCTTTATATTTGAGTAACTTAAGTGAATGAAAAAGGATACTAAAAGTTTTAAGGCTTGTTTGTCAGTGCCTGTACCAAATAGTCAATAAGTTTTTTGCATCAAAAAATTATTAATGGCATTAACCAAAAAATAACTATACTTTTACACAGTAAGCATACGAACCTATTTTCTAAATGCCGGCTATTAATCTGACAGGTCAATCATAGTAAAATCTTAATATTATTATTACATTGGGGGGAAAAATAGGTTGAATGGCATCATCGGCTCTTCCTTGTTGGGTGTAGACCGTGTAGCTAAAAGGATACATTAATGTAAAAAAGACTATTATCAGTTTTACTACTTTCCCCCCTCCAATACAATGGTAACAGTAGCATCTTTCGCTACTTTTTTCCTTCCTAGAAAGATCAGATGATACCTTTTGATTTCTTTTATCCTCGAGCTTTTATTTTTTTTGTTCTTTTTAAAATTTGCTTGTGCATTCTCCTATAACTTCAATCTGACTAAGATAATACGCACCATGAGTATATTTTCAAGGTGAAGAAATTATAATCGGACATAGGGAGAATAACTTCATCGCAATACTTCCATTGGTGAAGTTAGTACACTGAGTTTTTAGAGAACGTTGTAAAGTAATTCATAATTCCCTATGATAACACAAATCTACAACATTTATTATACCTAATAGGACTATTGGACCCAATAATGTAAAGGTCAATAACAAACACCAAAGACTATTTTTTGGTCCCATTAAATTAAGGTCCATAACAAACAACAAAGACTCTATTTTTTTTTTTGCTTTTTTGGTGTCTCCTTCACTCACTTCGTCGCCGTCTAGGAAGATTCTTCTTCTATTCCGATTCTTTCTTGTTGAAACTCTAGGCTTCCAGGTTTTACTACCCACACTTGTAGGTTGATCTTCTCGTGGGTCTTCAACGTCATCCATTGATACAACTTCATGTTCCTGTTGATTGGTTAGAAAGGATAAGTATTCACATGTATATTAAGTATGTCCTTTAAGTCAATTATAGTAACATGCCTGAATTAAATTAAGTAGTTATGAAAATTACCTTAGCATTGATAGGGGTCATTTGGTTGAAAATAAGTTATCTCAGGATAATTAATCACAGGATTAGCTATCCTGGGATTATTATCCCACCATGTATATGAGATAACTTATCCCTTCACTATGGTATAAATGATGGGATAAATAGTCTCTAGACTAACTAATAACTCCAACGAAATACAAGACAAAATAATCCTATATTTTATCCCCGGACTATCATACCTTACACCTCAGACCAAACAACTCCTTAGATCCTTCTGCTTTCTAGTCTGCAGGTTGAACGATATCTTCTAAGTTGGATTTTCCCTAGAGTATAAAGTAAGTCATAGCTTAATCCCTGTGTACTTCACTAAGCATTTCAAAGTATACTAAACAAAGAGAAAAGACTATACAGTTGTTTTGCTGTCTCGTTAACTCACTTTTTCATTGTCTAGGTGGATTCTTCTTCTATTATGAATCTTTTTTGTTGAATCTCTGTGCTTACAAGTTTTACTACCCTTGCTGGCATGTTGATCTTCTAGATGAACTTCATAGTCATTCATTGAGACATCATCATGTTCATGATGATTGTTTGAGAAGGATAATTATTCACATGGCTATTGAGTGTGTTCCTTAAGTCAGTTGTAGTAAGAGGCCTAATTTAAATTAAGTAGTAATGAAAATTACCTTAGCACTGTTAGATCCTTCTGCTTTTGAATCTTCCTATTAAATGATATCTTCCAGCTTTACTTTATCCTGTAGAAGAAATTAATTCTAACCTTAATCACATTTAACTTGTAACTTTGTATTCAGAGTACTAATACTTTAAACACAAGCATATTTTTTTAACAAAAAGTGAATCTAACTATGGTAATGCACCTTTATATCTCTCTGTATGTTGTACTGCAATTCAAGTTCCTCATCCAGATTGAAAACTTTTGACACTGTATAATTTTCAAGGCCTTCTTTCAAATTAAACTTGTTAAGTTTTAGCCTAAAAATAAATTCCTTGCCACAAAAACATTGAATTTCTGAAGATACATCAATATCAACCTTAGATAACATATTGACCAACTTGAAAGCAGAACTATCAAATAACTTTTCCGCCACATCATAATGTGATTTCCCATTAGTGGGTTCCTGTGTGTTTACAACTAATGAGAATTATTAGAGTATAAGCTTATGGTTGTAGTGCAGTAAATAATAGTGCAGCATATATACCTAAAAAAGGGTAATGAAGTGTAAAGAGTCAATGGAGCACAATGGAGAGTACAAAGATGACAACAGACTTAGCTTGACAACTATTAAGAGAAGGAAGCAGTTTTCTACCCTTACGCGAAATTGCTCTGTTATTTTATTTGGGGGATAAAATTAATAGGCACTACACAAAAGTGTAGGTCAACAAGTGAGAATGAAAGCATTTTAAACGTGTTAGCATGATTTTAGTTTCACACATGGTAACACAATTAATTATCATGTACTATTTAAAGTGTAAACTAAAAGCAAAAGAGTACTACATCAGGAACCTAGGATTCCACAGTCAGGGGTGTTTAAATAGCAGAGGTTATTTTAAAATTGATAAGCGTGTAAAAGCACCAAAAGAGATTTTACAATTGCAAGTGAGGATCTGTTATAAGAAGTAATGGAAGATTGGATCATAGGTAAGCGAGAAATGGTCTGTAAAGGGGAGGTTAAACAATGTAAAGGTTCAAGGAGGTTAAATGGTTGAGAAATGGGGAAAGTTACAGTGGTTATTAGTTATTAGTGGAACGTGTACCGAGAACTATAATGCATAATTAACTGGGCATCCTGCAGTGATTCTGAATTATTCAAAGGAGCGTGTGTAAAATTCATGCAAGAGTCTAATGTAAAGCGAGATGGTTGTGTTTAAAGGCAACATCATAAAGAAGATGGAATGAGGGAAATAGGCAGTAAAAAGGGGTAGCAGCATCTTAAAGTTAAGCGTATGGAAAATAATAAATTATAACGTGAAAAGTATTGTGTCAATATGGAAGTTTCTTTTAACCACAACATTCGGCGGGAGGAGATAATAAGTAATTCATGAATATTCTAGGAATATTTCAGGTGCATGTAAAGAAATAAGGTGTGTGGGAACTGGGAGGTAGCATACATGGGCTAGGGGGTGTGTCTTAAAAAGGATGAAGATGAAGTGAAAGTGTATATGCCGACAATTATATTAAGTGAAGACTAACGTGGTCAAAAGAAACTACCATGGAAAATTCCATAAAGGAGGATGTATATTAAGAGGGATAAATTAATAGGGAGAAGAGCGTGTGAGCAGCGTATTGTGAAAGGGTGTGTGTTCACACCTGGTGCGGGAGATGTGGTGAAAAGGCGCTTCAGATTGAAGAGACGTATGCGTAAAAGGAAGATTTGTATGAGAAGGGAAATCAATAATAAAAAGCTGTAAAAATCAAAAAAAGGATTTTCTTGCTTCTTGTGGTGCCACATCACCAGGATGAGAATTCATATATATATATATATATATATATATATATATATATATATATATATATAGAGAGAGAGAGAGAGAGAGAGAGAGAGAGATTGTCTTCCAAAGAAATCCCTAAGTCTGAAAACTAGGTTGGGCTAGATAAACTTGATAATGTTTTGCACTAAAGGGTTGTTGGTCAAGCTTTGTGGGGTCCAATTCCTTTTAAGGTGAAAATAGAATTGGTGCAATTTATACACCAGACTTTTTAAGGGTTCCAATCATTATTCAATTCCTTTTTTAATAAAACAGATAAAAGTTTTTTTTGCATAATTTGTAAAAATACATATATCAAATTAATTTATTTTTATGACAAAGTAACATCACTGAAAAACTAATAAAATAATTATTTAAGAAATTAAATGGATAGGAAACAACTCGATGAAACATACATGAATTATATTATTAAAACTTACCAACAAGGGGTGTGGAGGGATTGTTGAAAATCCCTCCACTAATAACTAGAGGTCTCAGATTCAAGTCATGAGAATGAAGAATTTCATGATAGGTCCACCTTGTCCCTGTTAGTGGATCTATCCAGCCTAAATAAATATTAGTCAATCAATTGAGTTTTGAATACCAAATACCTGAAAAAGCAAAAATTTAAACTTGAATTCTAATACGCAAAAAAAATTATTGAGAAAGACACAAATTTGATAAATGAATATAAGATTAAAATATTTGTTGCGGCAACCAAATAAATTGAAAAGGAAAAAAAATTATTTGATCTATTATATTTTTACTATAGCAACAACAAAAGGTGATTATCTCATGAGCTATGGAGTGAACAGAGACATATATCAAAAGCTTAATTAGAGCAAACAAAAAAAGAATAGGTAGGTTAAAATAATATAATAAAATTATCGAACTTGTAAAAAAAAAACCAACAATCTATAATTAATATATATAACTATACTTTGCCAAATTAGCAAGAGAAAATTGAAGGCAAAATCTTACCTTTGATTGATAGGGTTCCATGAATAATCAGATCGTTGCTCATAAATACTATATCAGTGGCATTTTCCACACTGGAGACTCGCAAAAGACATTATTTATTATTTACTGTTTGATCTCCGTCCATCAACACTTAAAGCGTTCTTTGACCTTCATATTTATCATATATATATGTCCATTTATTTATCTTTGATCCTTAAATATCATCTTCGACCTTAAAATTCATCTAGATCCAGTCGTCAAACTTTGCAAATCTAAAAAATTCTAAAGAGACACATTTATAGAAAGGATAATTTAACTAATTTAATAAATCGGTAACAACCATGTTCGTTATTACGGGTAAAAATTTTGTGCCAAGTTTCGAGTTAGAAAACTTCCAATTTGGGAGATAAAAATTCTAGGCTAGGCTAGGCTAGTCTTGGTCGGTTTTGGAGAGAGGTATGATCTAGGAAAATTTGAGTGAGGATTGGGTAATATGTCTTGTATTGAGCTAGTTTTCCTCTTAGCTAAGATATAAGGGTGTCCGGGGGACTTTTTGAAAATGAATTCGGGTAAGTAGAATACTCGGTATGAAGGTTGAGGTGAAGGGGTTCTTCCGGAATGTCAGGAAATTAGGTGTATTGTAAAATTGGCACTTTTGGGGAACTTTACAACATTTTTTCATGTGTCAACCGCTCATCGCTACAGCGACCTCTGCTATAGCAGAGAAATTACCGCTATAGCGGAAGTCAACATTGGTCAGCATCGCTATAGCGGGCGGTTCTGCTATGGCAGTACCGCTATAGCAGAGCGTGGACCGCTATAGCAGAAGAGTCGAGCTTTAATGTAGAAAACTTTCCCAAAATGTTCAGTTTTCATCAAGAACATTTTGGGAAAAGGGCAAGGCAATTTTAGGCAAACTTACTCCGTTTTCCATCATTTTTCATCCTAAAGGTAAGAATTCTACTCCCCTAACTTAGTACTATCTTTCCCACTGAGTAGAATTGCTAGTCATGGACTTGGGGAAAGGTTTGAATTGACCTAAGAATGGTATAATCCGGAGAAAAAGGAGATTCTAGGGTGTTAGAGTCCTTGGGTCTTGTATATTATTGTTGGGTTATGATCACTTAGCCATAATTCTCTAACAATATTCATAAAAATGATGAACTTAGGTGAATTTATGACGGGGAAGCTCGAGAATGAGTGGAATGATCATAGTTTGGCCTGGGGATTCGGATTTTGCATAATCCAGGTATTTTAGGCCAGTAAATTGATTGTAGTTGTTGTATATTTGTTTCTAGACCAAGAACAAGAAAAGGATTTGGAAAATGAGAAGGCTCTGATTCAATAAAGCTTTGAGTAATTCGAGGTAGGTGATGGTTACTGATTCCCAATATGCATTATGTGTTCATGTACCATTATTTAGTATTATATGAGTTGCATGCTTAGGGAATGAAATATGAATGTCTAATTGTTCGGTTATCAGTTGCTTGTTGGTTTACAAGTATGTTTTATTCATTGTTTGTGATTGATTAGACATGGTGTGATATTTGGTTGGCTCGAGTACCATGCCTGGTACGGAAATACTAATGGTTGGCTCGAGTATTATGCCTGGTATGGGAATACTAATGGTTGGCTCGGGTACTACATTTGATATGGGAATACTAACGGTTGGTTCAGGTACCATGCCTGGTATGGGTTGTTTTAATTGCATTGTTATGTTCTTCTGATGGTTCCATGAGTGGACCAGGTTATATTCTTGAATTGTAGTTTCTGCGTATGGTCCATGAGAGGTCGGGTGTTTATATTAAATGTGAGGTTGGTCTTGGTGTGTAGACCGGGATTGTATGTGTAACACTTAGGTGATATTAGGGGGATCCTTAGAGAGGGGGAGGGGGTCCAGGCTATATAAAAAGGGTATATGTTGTTGTCTTTGAGTGTGGTCAATGGTGGCTATTTGGTTCATATGTTAATAAGCTACAGAAGAGACTTGTAGTCTAGTTATATTGTTGTCTTGTTTACATGTTTCCTGTACCTTACTATGTTTTGGTTTATTGTTCATATTCTATTTATTGGAGTTGGCCGATGATCCTACTAGTACACGGTATTGTGTACTAATTTTGTACTTGTTTTTTATGAGTACCGGCAATCTTCCAGTGGCTGACACGAGACCTCACCTGTAGTCCTAGCATTTACAGATCTCAAGGGTAAGCTACTTTGGTCGAGCTACCTTGTTATCTTCTTTTAAGTTGTAGCCCACTTGTTTTGGGCTTAAACTCTCTCTTGTTTTTGGGATTGCATTCTCGTATTTTAGACAATTAGTAGTATATTTTAGTACGGTGACTTTCAGATTCTAGGGAGGATTTTCCGCAGATTTATGCTATTAGTGTTTGAGATATTGAATTGCTAGTTTATATATTTGCACACTGATTTTGAGCTGTTAGAATGGTTAAGTTCTGGGTTGATGATTGTTTGCTCACCTGGGGGTTTGGATGGGTGCCACTCACGGCGATTTAGATCATGACAAATATGGTATCATATCCCTAGGTTCATTGATCTCTCATACCAAAACGGGTCTAGTAGAGTCTTGCAAATTTGTACGGAGACGTCTATACTTTTCTTCGAGAGTCTATAGGACTTTAGGAAAACTATCTCTTCTTTTTTCCTTCATGCTATAACTTGATTCCAATTGGTATCTGGTGATACAAATTGGTATCTAACTCTTTCACTTTTCTGTCTGCAGATGGTTAATATAAGGAACAACGGAGCGAGGGCAGCGGTCCCAGCAGCAGGCCCGGATGTCAGAGGTAGAAGAAAGGGCATGGGCAAGGGCCGAGGTAGAGTAGCACCCGCCAGGGGTGGAGCTCAGGCAGCTGTAGGAGCACGTAAGGCGACCCCTTCCCCACACCAGTATTAGTTCGAAGAGAAAGTCGAGGTTGCTATTGAGGAAGGTGTAGAACATGCGGAGGTGGCACCGGCTAGAGCTGCAGGCCTTCCCCCTATCTTGCCTGAGGCATTTCAGCAGGTGTGGTCCTTTTTGAGTGGGCTGGTTGGTGCTGGAGCGAATCCCACAGGTATGACAGATCAGGTTCTGAGTGCTCAGCCAGCGGTTACTACAGCTCCTAGGATTGATGTAGCGTCGGGCATATATGACTTCTTCAGGCTAATGCTAGGTCCAATTATGACAAGGAATGAGCACAAGATGTTGACCAAGTTTTTTAAGCTGAAACCTCCTACGTTTCAAGATACTGAGAATGAGGATGCTTATGAGTTCATATTGGACTGTTATGAGAGGTTGCACAAGTTGGGAATTGTGCAACAGCATGGGGTTGAGTTCGTCACTTTTCAGCTGCAAGGTGATGCTTAGCATTGGTGGAGGTCTCATGTGGAATATCGGTCATCTATTTTGCTTCCACTAACTTGGGAGAAGTTCCATGCTCTCTTCTTAGATAAGTATGTGCCTCGTACTTTGAGAGATCGCAAGAAGGATGAATATCTAGCTCTGGAACAGGGTAGCATGTCGGTCTCTGCTTATGAGGCTAAGTTTCATGCCTTATCTCATTTTGCTACATAGTTGTTGGGTATCGAAGAGGCAAGGGTTCGGTTGTTTGTGAAGGGTATGAACACTGACTTGCAAGTGTTTTCTAGGCACATGACTTCAGCAGGGAAAAGCTTCAATGAGGTCACTGATTATGTCAAGAAGTTAGAAGGGGTTAAGTAGGTCGGGCAGGCTAAAGTGTTAGCCAAAAAGTTCCAGAATAAGGAGAATTTCAGTGGTTCGTCCTCCAGGGGTCATCATCAGTAGGTATACTCTACCCGTCCTATTCAGTCAGCTCTGCTAGCTGCTACAAGTGGTCATCCGAGAGCTAATCAATAGTTTTCAACTCCTAGAGGCCAGGGAGCTTCTTACACATCTACCAGCAGGTCTACACTTGATCGCGGTTTTTTCCATTGTGGTGATCTGGGCCACTTTAAGAGGGAGTTCCCTTACAAATAGACTAGTAATCAGGCTCAGCAACAATCTAAGGTTGTGGTCCCAGCAGGTAGAGGTGGCTATGCTAGAGGTTATCCACAGGGTGGATGAGGTAACTTCTAGGGAGGTCGGGGAGACATAGGTAATGATAGCACAGGCAGGGGTGCGGTGCAGCCAGCCAAGGAAGTTGCTCGGATTGATGACCGAGCTCACTGTTATGCCTTTCCAGGGAGGTCTGAGGCTGAGGCACCGGACACAGTGATCACAGGTATAATTCTAGTATGTGATAGGATGACTTCTGTACTTTTTGACCCAGGTTCTACATACTCTAATGTTTCTGCAAATTTTGCATGGGTCTGGACTTGATTTGTAATATCCTTGATTCCTCTATCCATGTTTCCACCCCGGTTGAGAGTCTGTGATTGTGACTCATGTTTATTATACTTGTCCTGTGATATTTATGGGGTCGCAGACTTGGGTAGACTTGGTAATTCTGGATATGGTAGACTTTGATATTATTTTGGGCATGACCTAGTTGTGTTTGTATCATGTTGTATTGAATTGTAACACTAAGACTGTGGCTCTAGAAATTCTAGGTAAGGATAGACTAGAGTGGAAAAGGGTGTACAGGCCTAAGCCGGCTAAGATCATATCATTTGTTCAGGATAAGAAACTAGTGGGGAGAGTGTTGACACCCAATTTTTACCCGCCACATTACGAATTAATTTGGAGCTTTTTAAATTTTTAAACAATTCTCAAAATAATTGTTTTGACAAAAAAGGGATAAAATATTTTCAAATCAGCTTTACCAATGATTCTCAGTGATGATTATATTTTTTCATATTTTACATATGAAATTTATATAAATTACTTAAAAGAATTATTTTAAAATTGATTTCATAAGAAAATCTCTTTAAAAGGCTAAACTTGTAATTTTTCTCCAAAATTAATTTAAATAAGGGTTAATTGAAAATTTAATTTTATAATTAATTAAAGAAGTAATTATGTGTCAAATATGATAATTGCTTCTAATTGTTTTAATTTATTGAAGCACAAAATTAATTTCAACTAATTCATCTCTAAGCCTATTATTTCGATTTTAGCCGAATTCTAGCTATTCTTTCCCAAATCGACTATTTTCTAAACCTAAAGTGGCCACATTGTCACGACCCGATTTCTTGGTCATGATGGCACCTACAACCCCCGGTAGGTGAACCAATCCCCGTAGCCCAGGACAGTTAGTAATGGGATACTATCTAACAAATAAGGGAACAAGACAAAGAGAATAGATAACAGGGATATATATATATACATATACGGAAACTAAACAAAACCCCAAGACTTGGTATCATAGTATAGAGCCAAACTACATACATGGAGTGCAAATAATCCAAAACAATATATACAGATGTCTCTAAATGGTAATAGAGTACATGAAGCAAAAGATAAACTAAAGATAAGCTCTGATCGCCAAGAGCTCACCCTCAGTCTGAAGTAGTCCCCAACAGATCTCCAAGCACGAATCACAGCGATCTAACGGCGATGGCCCACGCTAGGATCTGCACCCAAAGATGCAGGGGGGTAGGGTGAGCACCAAATGCGAAACATAAGGTACCCAGTAGGTATCATAGGCCGACTGACACATATAAGATAAAAGCATAGTAAACAGACAGAATAGAAGCAAGCAGTCACAGAGAATCAACAAAAAGGTACACAGGAACTAGCCCAGAGGGAAATCAACAGAACCACATGTGAGGCAGTAAGCTGAATATACACACCATAGGCACTGTGAAAGTAAGAAAATAACGCACCTGGGGTCCTAGCAATAACAGTGTATACATAATAAGTTTACGAAAATGGACGGTATACCGGTAACCTCAAGTGTAAGAAGAGGGAAAGAGTAATGATAGGCATGCTCAGAGACATGAATCAAACTCAACTAATCATATCAATATCAATCCAGAAACTAACAGTCTAGCAGTAACCAATTTCATACTTAATCATAAAAGGGAACAATTCTGTAAGTAAATAGCAAGAATCTACCTACAGTCCCCCGGCCGCCCATACAACTGAGGAACACAAACAAGTGAAAACAAACCCTCCGGCATCCCATACTACCGGGGCGTACAATCAACAAACAACAAACAAGGGTGGAGCCTCAAACAATGAATGATATGATGCATGGAGATCTCAAGTGAAATGGTATCTCTGTATGTACCTCCTCCGGCGCCGATCCGGCTCAGCAGGTAGGTTCCATGGAAGGACACTGCCCGTATACCTCTACTCTACCGTATACCCTTCCTCCGGCACACGCAGCCCGCAGCTCCTGGCCCGGATGGCAAGGTCCATGGAGGTCCCTGACCCCATACTAAAACTCAGTATCAAAACATGTCGTCCGGAAGCAAGTTCGGGTTCAAGATAGAGACCCAGTCTCGAATATGCATGCCCAGACCCTGTCAAGGACTAAAGTAGTAGGAAAATATCTCAAAAACCCCTCCAAGGGTGCCCGGGCATAACCGGGTCTAAACAGTAGAAAGTCATCTCAGGTGCTCGGTCCGACCGAGGTTAAAAATCATCTCAAGTACAAGAAAACTCAACTAGCACCCCGGCCCTGCCGAGTCTAGCGTTAATCGTAAAACTGATGGTTTAAAACATAATTTTACTTTTTTTAACCCAAGAATATTCACAAGTTAAATCAAACCATTTCCAAATCATTTCCATTAAAAAGGGCCCCGCGGGCCATGCAAGGTTTAGAAAATGGTGCCAGTAGGCCCGAAGCCCAAACCGTAGTAAAACCTGTATAAAACCTCTTTATATGCATGAAAATGGTATGATCAAACACAATAGCTGCCCAGCAGCTCACAATCAACCTATTGACCCTGCACAGGCCCACAGCTACTCAGCAAGCATAACCAGCCTAGAAGGATAATTCTATGCCCGGGACTCGCGTACATTCCCAAAATCCCACCTTCTATGTTCCAGAGTCAACAAGGCCTCACAGGACCATAAGGTTAAATAAAATATATCGGCAACTACTACAAGCAACGGAGGAACAAAAGTAGGGGGACATGAATAAAGAGGTCGAGGTCTGTGGTACCAACCTAATAAACCAACCCAAGGATGCCCATTAATACAATTTTATCCTATATATGCGGAGTCTAGGGAAAATAAACCGTAACCTACTTGTCGTCCGATGACAAGCTCAAACCTCTCCGAAAAGAAGCTCTGAAATGAAATCAAACTTGAACTCGGGCTTGAATAACTTGACGTCGATAATTGATTTTCTTTCGGAGATTAAATAAAACGTGAAAACATCTTCTTCCCATCAAAACTTTTCAACAATCTGTAAGTATATATGTGCATATGCACAAAGAAAACATTTATTCATGTTGCTGCAACGTCCTCCAGGTAAATTGAATGAGAAAAAAAAAACCAAAAGCAAGTAAGGTAAAGAGATAATATATATTAATATATAGGATGAAGATATAGTTGAAAATGTTAGTAGAATGCCTAGTGGCATTATGCACTTTGCTGTGCATTTTCCAAAACTCCACGTGGAGCTTTGATAAAATATAATATTATTTTATCCCGTTACGTATATACTCGGGTATTGCATAGATTAATGGTAAAATATATATAACTTTTTGAATATACCATAATTAATAAAAAATCATTTCAAATAAAACCTACTATATTATAATAATAAATTTTAGCATAACTAAATTTACGATCTCCGTTAAAATATTACAATGTATAAAAACCTTATAAAATAAATACATATACAATTATATCGTAACAAAAATATTTTTCATAAACCTTTAAAATATTTTGAAAAGGTAATAATAATATAATTTTCTACCACCTTCGACTTTTAAATTAAATATTTTAAAGTACGCACGATTTCGATACTCAAGAACCCTCTTGGAACCCTCCCTTATGCTTTCTCACTGTTTCAGAACTGAAATGGCATTTTAAAACGTGAAGTTGAGGCTTAAATCGAGTTTGACCCGACCCGGTTCGCAACCCAGTTTCAGCCAGACAGTCCGCGGTAAAACAGTCATAACTTTTTACTCTGAGATCAGTTGGATGTGAGGTTTTGTGCATTGGAAACTAGACTCGTAGACCTTCGATTTGGTTATTCAGGGGACTTCTAACTCTTTATATATTGGGAGAAACGCTCCGAGATATTTTACCCAAAGTTCAGAAAATTTATTAAAGAACTTACGATAACTTTTGCCGACTTGCTTGACTTCAAAACTTATAATGCGACCAAACAAATGGACCCGACACCGAAATACCGGTCCTGACGAGCCTTAAGTGACTTGGGGCCGCTACAAACAAGCTCTAACGGTTCAAGGAAAATATATACGTGGAAATAATCGGAAGGGTCATTACATCATCCACTACTAAAAAGGACTTTCGTCCTCGAAAGTCAAGGTCAAAGGGGTACCTGAAGGCCCAAACAGCTGCGAATACTGAGCCCGCATATCTCTCTCAGTCTCCCAGGTAGCCTCCTCGACTGGACGGTGCCTCCACTGAACCTTAAAAACCGGGATCTCTCGAGACCTCAATCTCGTGACATCTCTGGTCAAAATAGTTGTCGGCTCCTCAACAAAGGCTAAACCCTCACCCAACTGAACTGAATCCCACTGTAACACATGAGACTCATCTGGGACATACAGACGCAACATCAAAACATGAAATACAGGATGTATAGCTGAAAACATCGGAGGCAAGGCTAACTTATAGGCAACGCTACCAACCTCTGAAGAATCTCAAACGGCCCAATGTACTTGGGGCTAAGCTTGCCCCGCCTACCAAATCTTATCACGCCCTTCATGGGCGATACACGGAGAAACACCAAGTCACCGACACTAAACTCCGAGGCACGAAGCCTACAATCAGCATAACTCTTCTGCCTGCTTTGAGCTGCCCGAAGTCTGTCCTGAATCACTCGGACTCGGTCTAAGGAATCTCGAAGCAAATTTGTGCTCTGTGGCCCAGCACTAAAACCATCAAACCAACCTACCGGTGATCTGCAACGCCTGCCATACAAAGCCTCAAAAGGTGCCATGCCGATACTCAAATGGAAGCTGTTATTATAAGCAAACTCTGCCAAGGGAACAAACTGATCCCAAGAACCTCCAAAGTCAAGAACACAGGCCCGAAGCATGTCCTCCAGAATCTGAATGGTCCTCTCAGACTAGCCATCTGTCTGAGGGTGGAA
>QJPP01005428.1:0-15404 GCA_003996215.1 Jaltomata sinuosa | reverse complement strand
CGACCCTGTTGCATCAACACACAACAAAGACCGACCCCTGAAGCATCACAATAAATGGAGAAACTCTGACCCTCAACCAACAAAGCCAAAACTGGAGCTGAAGTCAATAAGGCCTTAAGCCTCTGGAAGCTATCCTCACACTGATCCGACCACTGAAATGGGACATCCTTCCTAGTCAGCATAGTCAAGGGTGCTGCTATGGAAGAAAATCCCTCAACAAACCGTCTGTAGTAACCTGCTAACCCAATAAAGCTGTGAACCTCAGTAACAGTAGTAGGTCTAGTCCACTCACAAACTGCAGAAATCTTTCCCGGGTCAACCCTAATCCCATCCTTAGACACCACGTGCCCTAGGAATGCCACTGACTCAAGCCAAAACTCACACTTTGAGAACTTGGCATAAAGCCGATGATCTCTCAAAGTCTGGAGTATAACCCTCAAGTGCTGCTCATGCTCATCTCTACTACGCGAATATACTAACATGTCGTCTATAAAAACTATCACAAATGAGTCCAAATACGGGCCAAGAACCATGTGCATCAAGTTTATAAAGGCTGCGGGGGCATTAGTCAACCCAAAAGACATCACCAGGAACTCATAATAGCCATAACGTGTCCTGATTGCTGTCTTAGGGATGTCCTCCGCCCTAATCCTCAACTGATGGTAGCCAGACCTCAAATCAATCTTCGAAAACATGACTGAACCCTGAAGCTGGTCAAACAAGTCATCAATCCTCGGTATCGGATACCTATTCTTCACTGTCACCCTATTCAGCTGCCGATAATCAATACACATGCGCATCGACCCATCCTTCTTCTTCACGAAGAGAACAGGAGCACCCCACGGTGACACACTAGGTCTAATAAACCCCTTAGCTAAAAGATCCTGGAGCTTCTCCTTAAGCTCCCTCAACTCAGTAGGAGCCATACGGTAAGGAGAAATAGAAATGGGCCTGGTGCCCTGCCCTAGCTCAATAGCGAAATCAATATCTCTCTCTGGTGGAAGGCCTGGCAGGTCGGTAGGAAACACATCGGGAAAGTCTCTAACCACAGGAACAGACTCAGGAGAAGTAGGGTCAGCACTAACATCTCGGACATATGCTAGATAAGCTAAACACCCACGGGAGATCAACTTCCTAGCTCGAAGACAAGAGATGATCCCCGATGGTGCATGGCTAACAAAACCCTGCCATACAACTGGGGATATACCGGGCACAGCTATGGTAATGGTCTTGGCATAACAATCCAAAACCATACGGTGAGGGGATAACCAGTCCATGCCCAGTATCACATCAAAATCTAGCATATCAAGAATCATCAAATCACCCCAAGTCTCTGAATCACCAATAGATAGCATACAAGATCTCACAATCCGATCCACTACTAAAGAATCTCCTACTGGGGTCGAAATAGAAACAGGAACAGATAATGGCTCACTAGCCAACCCCAAACAAGGTACAAAGTATGCAGATACATATGAACAAGTGGATCCAGGATCAAATAAAGCCATAGCAGACTGATGGCACACAGAAATCGTACCCGTAATCACAGCATCTGAGGCCTCTGCCTCTGGTCTCCTAGGGACAGCGTAAAACTGACGACGACCTCCACCTGCCCGACCGCCATCCCTACCACCTACTCTACCGCGTGGAGCACCACCTCTACTCTGACGACCACCCCCTCTAGCCGGAGGCTGAACTGCTCGTAAAGGCTCGGCCAACTGAACTGTACCCTGCTGAGGGAAATCTCTAGCAAAATGACCAATCGCACCACAAGTAAAATAAGCCCCTGATGGCCTACTCAGTCGAGATGAACCAGCAGATCCCGTATGACCACCACGACCTGATGCCCCAAAAACTATACCCCTCAAAGACTGGCCGCTATAGACCTGATGTGCTCTGACCCTGCTCGAACTGGGTACTACCGAAAGTCTGAAGGGAAGCCTGAACCGGTCGGCTGGACTGACCCTGGTGCTGCTGTGGCTGATAACTCCGGCTCCACTAGCCAGGACCTCTACCGCCATATCTTGAACCACTATAGACACCCTGATATCGAGGCCTCTTATCTCTGGGCCCCTGATCATGTCGCTGTAAGTCCTCCACAGTGCGGGCATAGTCTACAATAGCCTAAAATGACCGACCACTGGCAATCAATATCTCAGCTGGCTGCCTGATCTCTGGCCTCAAACCCCATACAAATCTGCAAATCCTATCTACCTCGGTAGGAATTATCATAGCTCCGAACGGTGCTAGCTGATGAAAACGGGTCTCATACTCCGAGAGAGTCGTAGACCCCTGTACAAGGTGAGTAAACTTCTCCCTGCGACGCTCCTGATCACTCTGGGGTAGGAACTTGGCCATAAAGGCCTCATAAAACTCATACCAGGTCAAAGAAGGTGACGACGGTGGTCTACAAGCAACCTGGGCCCTCCACCATAACTTCGCTGGGCCCTCCAACAGATAGGTAGTATAACCAACCCCGTGAGTCTCCAACAAACCCAAATGATGCAACATCTCCTCACAGGTAGTAATAAAGTCATGTGGATCCTGTCCAGAAGTACCAGCAAACCTTGGAGGTGCTAACCTCAAAAACCTACCCAACGCCTTCTGCTCTGACTCTGTCATAGCTGGGCGAGGAGCAAAAGGTTGTGCAACCGATGGAACCGGAATGACCTCCGCACGGGGAGCCATAGTAGCCGGCTGCACTCCTGAGCTCTGTGCACCCAGGGCTGCCCCCTGAGCGGGTGTCTATGCCACCTCAGAAGGCCGCTCTCCAATCATACCCAAAAGCTGTAATAGTAACCCCCAAATATCTGGAGATTGAGCTGCGGCTGAAGCTGGCACAGAAATGGGCACTGGAGCTGGTAATAGAGCTGGCGCTGGAGCTGGCGCTGGAGCTGGTGCTGGAGCTGGTGCTCGAGCTGGTGCTCGAGCTGATGCTGGAGCGGGAGGCTCATCTCCGCGTGATGCCGATGATCTCATACGAACCATCTGCGGAAGAATGAAGTAGAACAAATGAGATTTCCAGAAACTTCAAGGGTTCCACGCATGACACAGAAGAAATGAGAGAATCAAATTTCCTAAAATGTCATTGTAGCCTCCCAAAGATTGAGTACGGACGTCTCCGCCCCGATCTGCAGGACTCTACTAGATATTGGCTCCTATACCGATGACACCGGTGAACCTAAAGCTCTGATACCAAGTTGTCATGACCCGATTTCTTGGTCATGATGGCACCTACAACCCCCGGTAGGTGAACCAATCCCCGTAGCCCAGGACAGTTAGTAATGGGCTACTATCTAACAAATAAGGGAACAAGACAAAGAGAATAGATAACAGGGATATATATATATACATATACGGAAACTAAACCAAACCCCAAGACCTGGTATCATAGTATAGAGCCATACTACATACATGGAGTGCAAATAATCCAAAACAATATATACAGATATCTCTGAATGGTAATAGAGTACATGAAGCAAAAGATAAACTAAAGCTAAGCTCCGATCGCCAAGAGCTCACCCTCAGTCTGAAGTAGTCCCCAACATATCTCCAAGCATGAATCACAGCGATCTAATGGCGATGGCCCACGCTAGGATCTGCACCCAAAGATACAGGGAGGGTAGGGTGAGCACCAAATGCGAAGCATAAGGTACCCTGTAGGTATCATAGGCCGACTGGGCACATATAAGATAAAAGCGTAGTAACAGACAGAATAGAAGCAAGCAGTCACAGAAATCAACTAAAGGTACACAGGAACTAGCCCAGAGGGAAATCAACAGAACCACATGTGAGGCCAGTAAGCAGAATATACACACCATAGGCACAAGTGAAAGTTAGAAATAATGCACCTGGGGTCCTTGCAATAACTGTGTATACATAATAAGTTTACGAAATGGACGGTATATCGGTAACCTCAAGTGTAAGAAGAGGGAAAGAGTAATGATAGGTATGCTCAGAGACAAGAATCAAACTCAACTAATCATATCAATCTCAATCCAGAAACTAACAGTCTAGCAATAACCAATTTCATACTTAACCATAACAGGGAACAATTCTGTAAGTAAATAGCAAGAATCTACCTACAGTCCCCCGGCCGCCCATACAACCGAGGAACACAAACAAGTGAAAACAAACCCTCCGGCATCCCATACTACCGGAGCGTACAATCAACAAACAACAAACAAGGGTGGAGCCTCAAACAATGAATGATATGATGCATGGAGATCTTAAGTGAAATGGTATCTCTGTATGTACCTCCTCCGGCGCCGATCCGGCCCAGCAGGTAGGTTCCATGGAAGGAAACTGCCCGTATACCTCTACTCCTTCGTATACCCTTCCTCCGGCACACGCAGCCCGCAGCCCCTGGCCCGGATGGCAAGGTCCATGGAGGTCTCTGACCCCATACTAAAACTCAGTATCAAAACATGTCTTCCGGAAGCAAGTCCGGGTTCAAGATAGAGACCCAGTCTCGAATATGCATGCCCAGACCCTGTCCAGGACTAAAGTAGTAGGAAAATATCTCAAAAACCCTCCAAGGGTGCCCGGGCATAACCGGGTCTAAACAGTAGAAAGTCATCTCAGGTGCTCGGTCCGACCGAGGCTAAAAATCATCTCAAGTACAAGAAAACTCAACTAGCACCCCGGCCCTGCCGAGTCTAGCGTTAATCGTAAAACTGATGGTTTAAAATATAATTTTAGTTTATTTAACCCAAGAATATTCACAAGTTAAATCAAACCATTTCCGAATCATTTACATTAAAAACGGGGCCCCCGGGCCATGCAAGGTTTAGAAAATGGTGCCAGTAGGCCCGAAGCCCAAATCGTAGTAAAACCTGTATAAAACCTCTTTATATGCATGAAAATGGTATGATCAAACACAATAGCTGCCCAGCAGCTCACAATCAACCTATTGACCCTGCACAGGCCCACAGCTACTCAGCAAGCATAACCAGCCTAGAAGGATAATTCTATGCCCGGGACTCGCGGACATTCACAAAATCCCACCTTCTATGTTCCAGAGTCAACAAGGCCTCACAGGACCACAAGGGTAAATAAAATATATCGGCAACTACTACAAGCAACGGAGGAACAAAAGTAGGCGGACATGAATAAAGCGGTCGAGGTCTGTGGTACCAACCTAATAAACCAACCCAAGGATGCCCATTAATACAATTTTATCCTATATATGCGGAGTCTAGGAAAAATAAACCGTAACCTACCTGTCGTCCGATGACAAGCTCGAACCTCTCCGAAAAGAAGCTCCGAAATGAAATAAAACTTGAACTCGGGCTTGAATAACTTGACGTCGATAATTGATTTTCTTTCGGAGATTAAATAAAACGTGAAAACATCTTCTTCCCATCAAAACTTTTCAACAATCTGTAAGTATATATGTGCATATGCACAAAGAAAACATTTATTCATGTTGCTGCAACGTCCTCCAGGTAAATTGAATGAGAAAAAAAAAACCAAAAGCAAGTAAGGTAAAGAGATAATATATATTAATAAATAGGATGAAGATAAAGTTGAAAATGTTAGTAGAATGCCTAGTGGCATTATGCACTTTGCTGTGCATTTTCCAAAACTCCACGTGGAGCTTTGATAAAATATAATAATATTTTATCCCGTTACGTATATACTCGGGTATTGCATAGATTAATGGTAAAATATATATAACTTTTTGAATATACCATAACTAATAAAAAATCATTTCGAATAAAATTTACTATATTATAATAATAAATTTTAGCATAACTAAATTTACTATCTCCGTTAAAATATTACAATGCATAAAAACCTTATAAAATAAATACATATACAATTATATCGTAACAAAAATATTTTTCATAAACCTTTAAAATATTTTGAAAATGTAATAATTAATATAATTTTTTACCACCTTCGACTTTTAAATTAAATATTTTCAAGTACGCACGATTTCGATACTCAAGAACCCTCTTGGAACCCTCCGTTATGCTTTCTCACTGTTTCAGAACTGAAATGGCGTTTTAAAACATGAAGTTGAGGCTTAAATCGAGTTTGACCCGACCCGGTTCGCGACCCGGTTCGCAACCCGGTTTCTGCCAGACAGTCCGCGGTAAAACAGTCATAACTTTTAACTCCGAGATCAGTTGGACGTGAGGTTTTGTGCGTTGGAAACTAGACTCGTAGACCTTCGATTTGGTATTTCAGGGGACTTCTAACTTATTATATATTGGGAGAAAAGCTCCGAGACATTTTACCCAAAGTTCAGAAAATTTATTAAAGAACTTACAATAACTTTTGTCGACTTGCTTGACTTCAAAACTTATAATGCGACCAAACAAATGGACCCGACACCAAAATACCGGTCCTGACGATCCTTAAGTGACTTGGGGCCACTATAAACAAGCTCTAACGGTTCAAGGAAAACGTATACGTGGAAATAACCGGAAGGGTTATTACACACATTTTGCAAATGTGGCCACAATTTAAACCCACCCTTATAACCCCCATTTGTTTTCAGCCATTTGGGCCAAAATCAACCCCAACCCACTTCTCTATACTGACCCAAACCTGGAACAGCCTTATCATATACTCCTCATTGGCTTCACACGCACATATACATATACCCGTATATTTCTCTCTTCTAATTTCCACTCACGCTCCTCACTCACCCCCAATTTCCCAGAAAGAATGCATTGTATGAGACAACGCGCCTCGTACAACACAAGACCCAGCTCACCCCTCCACTTCGTCTTCTTCACCTCCTTCGTACAACCCAGAAAACCCTAACAGAAAGCTTTGTTTCTCTCCAAAATGACAAAGCAACAACTTCACCAACAGCTCCCAATCTCTAACGTTTCCATTTCCCATCCATTTTTCTCCGTCAAAAGGTGTGCTGGCAAGTCTAGAGGATTCTAGAACCCACCAGGTGTCACCCTCCTCCACTCAATCCGCAAAAAACTTGTACAAATTCGTACAAGTTGTTGATGTGACAGTTATCCAGCAGAGGCGAATTTGAATTTCCCAGAAATTCCCAAAAGACCCTCTGTTTAAACCTCTTTACCCCTTTGATTCCCTATAAATACCCCCCTAGCTGCATGTTAAGGAGCTGATTTTGGGGAAATATTGGGGGTTCTGGAGATTCGATTCTCTAACCTCACGTAACCAGTCAGCTTTAGGAAGAAAAAGCACTAAAAATTTGAGTTCTAAAGGATTGGGTATTAGTTCGGTGGTGGTAAGCTCTTCCGGTGAAGTTCTAAGTCTGAGTTGCTGCCCTAAAATATATGCATAAAATCTGGTGGAGTCCAATTGGACTCCCCACACTCCCTTCTTCGCATTTCTTCAGTTGGGCCAAGCCCAACACTATCTGGACCAGTTTAATCAAAGCCAAAAAAGGCTGAGTTTGTGAGACCAAGTTAGCAGCAGCGGCAGAAGGAAAATGGGCCAAGCCCAAAGAAATTCGCATCAGCAGGATGGTCCAAATGGATTAAATAAATAAAAATGGGCCAAAGCCCACAATGTTTAGCAGCGGCAGTAGCCCAAAGGGCTGAAAGTCAAAGAAATGGACTATAAGTCCAAAGTGAAAATGGTGGTGGGCCTAAAGAGGGCCCACACACTAGAATTAGGACAGGATTAGTTTAATAGTCCTTAACTTCATATGTTATATGTCTCTAATTGTTAATTAGTATTAATTGTATAATTTGGACTGACCTTGTAAACTTAGTCGAATTATTCCCAAACGAAGTTAATATTTCTGTTCAAATGTTTTTTTAATATTAATCACTGTTTCTTTCAACTGTTCGTGAAAATGTTTTCATTAAATATTGACGCCTTTCCCTTATGTGAAATAAAAACAAACTCTTCCATATATTGTCTCCTTTTAAAATCAACTCTTTATAAAAACAAGATGTTTTTTCATACAAAACAATTTCGTTTTCAAAATTTAGTCAACAAGTTAATTTTTCAAACAAGCCCGGGCAACCGCAAGTTAGCGGATACTCTTGGTGCCTTAACACCCTTCCAAGAGTTCTAACTTGAACCCTTACCCTTAATCTCTTAACTTTTGAAACATTTATCTGTTTTGGGGTTTTAAAAGTTCTTATAAGTTTTTCTTGATTTTTACTTTATAAAAACTAAGTGGCGACTCTTGCTTTTAATTGAAGACGTTTCAGAAACTTTAATTAGATTTTCGAAACAAACTTTTCAATAAACAAAGCCATGTTTTTCCATCCTTGCCCAAAAAGGATCAAAACAGAAATGGCGACTCTGCTGGGGATAATTCAACTAGGTTCTAACCTTATTGTTTGAAACTAACTTGTTTGACTAACTATTCGAAAATTGTAATAATTGTAACTTTATTGCTTTCTTAAATTATTTACTTTTTCCGCGATTATGAACTGTTCATGGTATTTTCTGCCTCTCTTGGCAAAGCATTAGAATGCATTAGGGGTAAAAAGGCGATTATACAAATCTTTGCGGTCGTTCTTGACAAAACACACAATTTTCGAAATAGGCGAGTGAAGTAGTTGACCCGCGGTCGGTTAACGGTCACTTGTTGTTTCAAGCTTGGGTTGTCCGCCCGGGTTCCAGGTCAATTTCGAAACCTATTTTAGAAACTCAGGATAGAGCGAAACCAAATTCCAAAAATAGGCATTAGCCTAGTACGTCTTAATATCCAAGGGATATTAAGTCCATTAGTAAACAACCAAAACATGTCAATGGGTTTCCGACCCAACGACATAGCATCCAACTACGTGTTGTTTGAAAGACGTATGTGTTGTAACCGGACTATTGTCCTGGCGTGGGGCCTAACAGGTTATACTGTTTTGTAGGATGTCAAAATTCCTCAAGTTTGACATGGTAAAAGAGGCGCCTCTCCTCCTCTGAATGTGGTGGATAAATATGGGTCCTAACTGTCAGAGGACAGTCCATCAGTATATGGGACATTTGTCATCTTTATTAAATATGGAGGCCTGGCCAAAATTGATCGAGGTTTTAACAGGGTATTGGGACAACAAGAAAATGGTGTTCCGATTTGGAACGATGGAAATGACCCCAACGATAGAAGAACTCAGGGATTGCCTAGAGACCGCGGGTACAGCCAATGAAAGGAGATTAAGGCCTCAACAATGCATCTTAATACCAAATAAGCCCACCCCAACTCAGATTGCAAAGTATCTCCACTTGCGGGAGAATCAATGCCCGTGGATAAGAGGTCCAAGTATCTCCTTTCAAGAACTCTACAACCATTTTGCCACTAGGGAAGGGTTCTCTCAGTACTAAGGCAAATTCTACACGTTTCAAGAGTGGAACAAGACCCGAGCCTTGGCATTCGCTATTGCTCTTTTAAGAATCATGGTATTCCCTCTAACTGAACAACTTACCATCAACACCCAAATAATAATGGTGGCCCATACCATGTTCCATGGCCTGACAGAGGGAACCACCGTCAGCTATTTTCCTCTAGTACCAGTTATCTTATCTGATATTTATAGAGCTTTGGGGAAATGCAAGAACGGTCATTGTTACTTCCAAGGGTGAAACCTACTCCTACAATATTGGATTCTCAAGCATTTATCCAAAGATAACGGAAGCCAGGAAATCCCAACCCAGATGGAATAGACAACTTTGCAGTGTTGGCAGAAGTGCTTAGGGATAGAGGCACCAAAAATAGGACCAAGATAGGATGGGCCCAAGATTTTTGTGAGCTTGGAGGAGATAATGTGCAGATGATGTTCGATGATTTTCACTCGAAAGAAGTAATTGTGAAATGTCATGATCTAGCTTTCCTCCCTCTCCCAGGAATTTGCGAGATCCGACCTTATGCTCCGCAAAGTGTTCTTAGACAATTTGGAAGGGTTCAAATCGAGCCAACAACCGTTCACATGGGTTACTATGTCATCGACTATGAGGAACATGAAAAAGTCCTGAAATATTCGAGGATCCGGAACAACTGGAAGACACTTGAGAAAATGGGTCTAGAGACTTTGGCCCCAGACAGGTTCGATCCTGGGTATGTGGACGGCTATAAGCAGTGGTTGAAGGCAGATGTTGTAGAAGTATCTATATCAGAACCACGGGTTGACTCCAGAACCAATCTCCATCTCCAATTACTGAATCTCCAAGAGGAAATGACTAGAAGAGAGAAAGAATTTCTTATGAAAAAGGAAGAAGATCGACGCACTATAGCAGGGTTGACTAAGGAACTAGAAGATATGAGAATGGGAAAAGCCCAGCTTGATTCAAAAATGACCAGGAAAGCCTTAGAGGCCGGGGCATTACCTATGCATGAACAAGTGGTGAAACTCCAGAGCGACATGTGGTTGATCCAACTCGAGCTTAGGAGCATTGCCGGAGCATCCAAGAGGAGCAGGACCGATGAAGGACCTTCCACGTCATATCTTTAGTATCTTCGCCCTTGCGTGGGTTTTATTTCATGTATGCCTTTACTTTACCTAAATTCGCCCCTGCGTGGGCGTGACTTTTGTGCAAATATTCTTTCCCCTAAAATGTATCCCCCTTTCGGCTAGCATTTGTATCCCTTTAAAAAAGGGAAGTTTTCCATATATATATATATACATGCTATTTTATGGGGCAATAGAATGGTTCAGATACGTCACATACGTCTTTCAAACTCGCTAGGCCTAACCTTGGCATAATAAGGTCACCCAGTTAGAACGCGATATTAGCATGATATTATTGTGATATAAACTGTTTTATATGATATGTGTGTTGCTTGAATCAAGAAAAAATTGGTCCACTCCATGCCGAAATTTTCTAGAACACCGTAGGCAAAAAAATATATAAGCCCACTATGTAAAGTCCGACCAAAATACTCCAAGTCTTTCAAGTTTCTCCGAAAATTATAAATCCTTCTAAAAAATTCCTAAAAAATCTCCGTTCTTTCATGAAAGGTTCAAATGGAGGTCGTGACTATGCGAGAGAGAATGTTAAGGATACGAGAGGAAATGGAGGAGGTTCAGAGAAAACATGAGAGAGTCAATCAACTTATGGAAATTGCCTTAGCTCGGTCCAAGGAGGTGGAAGAGCAAACTGCCAAGGCTAAAGAAAGGATTGCTGCGATTGACCAAATACTGGGGGAAATCGAGACTAAGACCGAACCATACTTTGACCTAGAACTCAAAGAATTTCTCCTAAAGTTTGAGGATGTCACTGGAGGATTGGAACAAGTCAACAAAGGGAAGGAAAGAGTATTTGAAGAACCCGAAGACAATGAGCAAGTGCCCATGGAGACCACTACTGAAGGAGCCCAACTCTTTGACATGAGAGTCTACCACTGGACCAAGGTCAAGGGTGATGCTATTTGGCCTTCCATATTCAGGCCAGAAGGGAAGCCCATCTCCCTCAAAGTTCACTTTCGTGAATATACCAAAAATCCAAAGGTGATTCTTTGTTCACAAATTTACGAGACCCTGAAAGCTATAGGGGTCCTGCATCCTGACCAATATGATGGATTCGGATGTCACCCTCACAATGAGCACAAAGAATATGCCTATCATCCACGTCGCAGAAGACACACTACCGATGAATGCAATGCCCTAAGGACCCAAATTTACAATATGATCACTAACGGCTAGATAAGCCATCTATAGGGGGGCCGAACCATCCTTGCTTGTGACCAAGTTGGCTATGGCATTCCCATCACTGAGGAAATAATGATTCATCGCTATGATTTCACTGTCTTCCAGGACACTTACTATGAAATCTATACTAAGCTGGTCCAAACCAGGATCCTGGAGCCCGTGGAAAGGAGACCAGGGAAGATGCCCAGGGCTTGGCGTCAGGGGAAAGAAGTTTGCCTCTACCACAAAGGGGTCGGAGGCCATGATATCGAGACTTGTCGCCAATTTTGGGTCGATTTGGAATACCTCATTGACATGGGAAAAATTGAGCTGGAGTTTCCCCCTTATCATCCTTGAAGAAAAAAATCAAGAAGAGTCTAGCAGATCCCATCATCCAGAGCTGAAAGTAACAAAAGTAGCAGAGTTTTAGCTTTCAGTTTCTTTATTTTTATTTTTGATGTCGTCTTTTACTTTCCCTTTGTATTTAGAATAGTGGATGAAATGAAATAAGACAATTTATCTATCACAAGTTTGAACTACGTAGGTCCTGAATTCTCCTTCATGAAATACGTAGGCAGCCTTCAAGGCCCGACCCATGTCTTAAAGAAATTGTCATTTCCCCACATCGACGAAGATGATGAAGAGTTCAGGAGAACAATAGGCAGAGATGTTACAAGATCAACAAAATCAACCTTTCCTTACAAAACCTACTAATCCCAAATCAACGGACAAAATCCTATCCTTTGAAACGATTGAGTCAAAACCACCTGTGGACCAATTTGCCTTGATGAAAAGCAACTTTTATGTGTTTGAAGTAATTCCTATGTGTTTATTTCTCGCCATATATCTTGTATTATTTTTCACTAACAAAAAACTAACATAGCAGCTTTTGAGTTGTTTTTCATTTCAACAGATAAAAAAAACCGATTTGTGTTGACAAAAAACTGGTTGAAAACTCTTACTTCACTCACTCGAAAGTACGCTTAGATCCGTCCTCTGACCCTCGCTTGTCTGCGGAAAGAAAGACTGATAGTGAGGAAGAAAATGCCCTGGCTATAAGAGACAGCGTCATCACTGAACAGAATGAAATGATCGCAGAGCTTGCGAAGAAATTAGAAAAGATGTAGGAAGAAGTGCAAAAGGTAAAATACATGGCTAGCTTGGCAATCGCCGCCAATACTCCTGCTTTGGGCAATTCTCATCCCCCTCCTCAAAACCCTCCACTCAATTCTCCGCAAACCGGAAATCAACCAAAAGACATCCCCTCCTCTTCCATTCCCAGGCCTTCAAACAAACTTGTCGACAATAACCTCTCCCTCATCAGGTCACTATACCAGACGTGTACTCCTCGTGTTTAACATACTAACCAGAACAACAATCCAGATGCCTATTTCACACAAAACCCTCCAAACCTCCAGAACACTCCACAAAACACCTACAACTCCCAAAACAACCATCCTAATGCCAATGACATAGTTAACCCATATAATTTTACCCCCACATACCCAAATACTATTCTACATATCCACCCCCCACCCGCGCAGAACATACTTCCCGATTTCTATGCCATAACAGAACCATACCCCATCCTCCAAGAGAACCCTGAGCTAGATCATTATGAAGAGAAAGAACGAGAACTGAAGGCTACGGAAATGAAATGCGACCTCGATATGGCACAAATAAGGAAATAAATGGCCCAGATTCGAGAGTTACAGAGTTTGCCTTATGAGAAAGGCTTTGATTATGATGATCTCTGCATTCACCCTGAGATGAACCTGCCAGAAGGTTTCAAAATTCCAAAATTTGAAATCTTCAATGGTGTTGGGAGTCCCGAAGCCCATCTAAGGAGTTACTGTGATCAGATGGTCGGTGCCCAAAGAAACGCCGCCCTGCTAATGACACTCTTTAGTCGAAGTCTCAATAGAGAGGCATTGGAATGGTTCGCCACCCAAGAATTGAAGAAGTGGTTCAATTGGAGCGATCTCACCCGAGATTTCGCCTAGAGATTCGCTTAAAACGTAAAAGCCATCCCGGATCGATATTCCCTGGGATGCATCAGGCAAAAGTCAAATGAAGATTTCATAGATTATGCTTACCAGTGGAGAAAAAAGGCCGCGAGAGTCCTGCCTCCTATGACTGAAGAAGAAATAAGAGCTATGTTTATGCGCGCTCAGGAGTCAGAAGTTTATGATAAGATGATATCGACGGTAAAAGCCCAGTTTACCGACTTAGTCAAAATCGAAGAGATTGTGCAAGAAGGGCTCTGCAGTGGCAAAATCGCCAAAACCCTGGTTTCTTCAGGACCTACCGGACCCCCAAAGAAAAAGAGAGAGGAGGTATCTTTGGTGTCTTTCAATCCTAGTCCAAAACCACATAAACCCTTCGGAGTTGGTTACAAGAAGCCACATGTTCCAACAATCCCTCCTCCAGTTCCACAAAACCCTCAACCAATCTTCTAGACTCAGCCAATCTACCAAACTCCCGTGCCAAATGTTTAGCCCATCTACCAAACTCCAGTCCCAAATATACAACCCAACTACCAAGCACCTCCCCAGAATTTTCCAGTATACCAAAGAAGCTCCTGAAAACCAGAACAACTACCGGGTTCTTCCTCCCGCTAACCCCGGTCTCCCTCGACTAAATTTTGAAAAGAAAGTTCCTCGAACTTTCACTCAATTAGCCAAGACCCAAACTCAGTTATATGAAAGACTGAAGGCCGCTGGATTAGTTCAACCCATTCAGCATAAACCATGTAACGTCAACTCTCCTTTCTACAAAGCTGATCGCCATTGTGCTTATCACTCTGGAGGCGCCGGACACAGCACAGAGGATTGCATCAATCTGAAACACAAGATTCAAGATTTGATAGATTAGAAGGTAGTCACCTTACAGAAAGCACCGCCAAATGTTAATAACAACCCACTTTCGAATCACGGAAGAGCCACTGTAAACATGATCGAAATAGAAGAAGAATGGTTCACAAGCAAGTCCATAGTGCCGGCGAGCCCCAGAAAGCCTGAGGAACTAGAAAGGTCTGTAGCTGCTTTGAGCATCGCGGAGAAGCCATAATTTGTTGTGTTGGTGCCGGCTGAAAAAGAGTTCATAATTAAAGCCGCCGCAACTCACGGCATGACAAGATATAGGAGATGTTATGTCCTCGATAATCTGGCAGATGATGCTTACAAGAAGAGTCTGCAGAAAAGGTCAATCACTGAAGGCGAAGCAGAAGAGTTTTGGAGAAGAATGCAGCCAAAAGAGTACTCGATTGTGAAGCACTTGGAAAAGACCCCGGCTCAAATTTCTATTTGGGCATTGCTCATGAGTTCCCAGTATGACAGACAGGCATTGCTTAGAGTCCTAAATGAAGCTTACATACCCACAGGTACTAGCGCAGAAAACATGACTGCTATGGTAAGCCAAGTCCTAGGAAGCCACCGCATCTATTTCAGTGATGATGAGTTGCCTTTTGAAGGTGTGACGCACAACAAGGCTCTACATATCACTATTCAGAGTTAAGAAAAGGTTGTGAACAGGTTACTGATCTATGACAGATCAGGATTGAACATTTGTCCATTGTCAACACTGACACAATTAGAATACGATTTGGGGAAGATCCGTCAAAGCAGGGTCAATGTGAGGGCCTTCGACGGAGGACAGAGAGATACCCTTGGACAAGTCAACCTATACATCTAGATGGGACCCACTAAATTTTGGATAGAGTTCCAGGTCATGGATATTACCACTAGTTACAATTTGCTTTTGGGATGGCCATGGATCCATGAAGTTGGGGCCGTGCCATCAACCTTGCATCAAATGGTGAATTTCTTTTAGGAA